>CAAAJI010000251.1:22211-61592 GCA_900642245.1 Fragilaria radians
AGGGAACGAACAACGTGAGATATTGGTCACCACCGAATTGGCACAAGCTACAATGGTGTTAGCGAATTATTACGGATTTACAAGTGCTAGCTATGCAAACGTCGTCCGTGATATCGTCTACGGTGATACACATGAATACTGGATTTCTCCTCAGGGATGGTACGAAAGTGAACAAAGTAATGATATGCTTCGTGAAATACATCCAGGGATGGGAATGCATATTATCAGTACCTGGGTCTTGGCCTATAATTTACTGCATTTGACATTATCCTTTTGTGCCATCGAACCTTTTTGGAATGCATCCACCTCTGCGAACATGAGTAAGCTAGAAACGCCACGAGAGTATTCTGCTCGTCATGGATTGCCTCGATTGCATGGGAATCCGAAAATCCCAGGAAAACCGAAACCAAGACCAAAGGGTTTACCTCCTCCTTTGGAACAAGGCCTCTCCTTGGAAAATATCACTTCGTTGTGGAATTCTGCAGAGCCAGTTGCCGAGGTGTGTCCTGAAGTACTGACAGACTATAGTAATTCTATTGCTACCATACAACAACGTTGTCCCTTCTCGTGGTTTTCAGGTCTCTCCAAACAAGGATTAAACGAAAGTTATGCCCATGGATTATTTTCTACCAACAATCCTTTCGTCGAAGAAAACACTGGTTGGGATATTAATTCACAGGGAAAGAAACTGGGTATATCGCCAATTCCTGGGATGGAGCGACCAAGTTTAAGGCTGGGTTTTAACGGCTTTCCCTTATCAACTATTACTTTGTTTTACATGAGGTCGTATGGTGAAAAATGGGAAAACTCAACAATGTCTATCTCTCTTTCTATTGATGATATATATTGGAAGACTGAGGAAATCGTGGGAATACATGAAAAGCAGACATCAGAAACATATACCCATCGAATCTCTTTACCGGCACAACAAGCAGCAAAGGCAGAAATTTCAACCCACCCGTTGTCAAAGGTTCAAGTTACTCTTCAGCTGACGGGTGGACAGACATTCAAAATCATGGGATTGGCGATTTGCAAATGAAATGGTTGAAGATATTATTTAACTAATGGATTACACGGAAGCTAACTGTGGCTGATGCATGTAATAGCATTCAGAATCATAAACCTGACATTCGTAAAATACTCCCTCGTACAACTTTCACCTCGTGTTATTCAAGAGTTTGTTACACCAAATTTATGGATTGCTACCTGATTAAATGGAGAGATGTAATGGATAAACGAATTGAAATTACTAGCGGAATACGTAAATCCTAAGCATTGGCACAATATTAAGTAAGAATTCATCGTCGTGTTGAATAACTTAGGTGATGCAACTATGGATGAATATTAATCAACTTTGAGTTTCTCTGAATCGATAGATGGATATTGGCAGAAAGCTTGTAGACAAGTAGGCATAACATATCCCTGTACAGGTCCACTTTGAATGACTTCACCATCCAAAACGTTATAGCTTCCTTGGCATAGAGGTTCCAATCGAAATGCGATGCATTCGATGATTTCGACCGCAGGATGATGTACATGTCCGCCTGATTCCAGAGATAGTAGAATTCTAGCAATATCCCATCTTCGTCTTTTCTTCCCACGGAGAACCATTATATGAAATACACCATCCTGAAGATGAGATCTAGGAGATTGGTAAGTGTTTTCCGCAGCGTGCGTCACTTGTGAGGTCCATAGGAGGATGAATTCATCCTCAATAACTATCCAATCAGAAGTTACAGGGTCAGAAAGTGTAGGGTGGAGGACATTTCGAGTATCGCTGGGTGAGTCCTGAGAATGCTGAGAGTTGGATGATGATGAGGTAGCCGGTAGATACGATAGACGTCCTCGATACCTGCGACCTCGAATAACGCAAAGTGCAGCCCAAAGATCGATGCGAAAACTTCCTAAGAAGCGTGCAACTTCACTTTCAATATCCAGGTCGGCAATCATCCCCCAAGTGAAGGTGAGGAAACTGGTGTAGGACTTATCGGTGGTTTGATAACGACCTAAATCTATCCAGATTGCGTTTCCACGTGCTACCAAAAAGGCAGATTCCAATGCATTGGAGTGCTCCTGTGGAAGATTGGAATTTTAAAAAAAAGATTCAATGAGTAGGATTGAGGTATGGAAGATAAAAGTAATGATTTTTTAGTGCTTACCCCTGAAGCAAACGTTAGACTTTTTGCAAGACCATTACCAGTACCACAACCAATGACTCCTAAGCGTAGAGTGGAGAGAACTTGCTTGACATCCTTTCGTAAATACAATCCTGATATTACTTCGTGGATGATGCCATCTCCACCCAAGCAAAGAAGGGTATCATACGTATCTAAATCCACAAAGTCTCGTAGGTACTCCGTAGCATGACCAGGTCTCAACGTTTCGAAAAATGTGATTTCGAAGCCTGCTTCATATTCCAGCATCCTTTGAACTAGTGAATTCCACACTTGGGACGCCTTTTTCCTTCCTGACTTTGGATTCAAAATGACGATGCATTTTCTGGGAGTACTAGTCATTCTGTGTTGGCTGTTGGAATGATCCTCGGATGTTTGGGTGGTGTTGAGTTGAGATTGATTCAATCCAGAAACGTCTCGAATGGCTCGAGCCAAGTCGGTGATTGCCATTAAATCAAACATGGGAACGACTGGAAACGAATAGTGTTGCGCATACCGTGGTCCAGATCTTTGTGAAGGATTTGGATGTAATGTTTGTTGACGCTGTCGATGACAGGATGACAAATAGGACCAAAGACGTGACCATATAGAAGAAGGATATGCTTTCTTTGGATATGTGTACAAATTCAGAATTGCAACTGCTTGAGGAGAGTTATTTACAGCAGTATCGTAACATTCCGAGTGTTGTTTTTGTTGCTGCTGTGATGAATTTGGAACATTATCAAGGATTCCACTTTTTCCTTCATTCTTTGAATTATCATGATTACTATCTTCCAATGACACTCTTTCTCCTATCGTATATGATTTGTGGTGTAGAGATTTTTCTGAATTTGAAAGATGTTTTGGTTTCGCCGTCGTTTTAGCCATTGTAGTCATAACATCATCATCATCATTTGACATTTGAAATTCTACATTCACTCCGATAATGTCCATGGGATAGATGATATCTAGAATCTCCTGCTCTTCATTCAGTATCTTTAAAATTCGTTCCTTGGAATCCCAATCTATGGTACAAGTAGTATCATCCTTGCGTCCATTCTTACATCGCCATTGCAAAGGCAGATATAATTTAGCCGACGATGCTGTTTCCGACCACATTTTTCGAAAAAATAAATAAATATACTCGACCAATGATGCAACAGAAACAGGGATCTTCGAATTTGAATTTCGTATTAGGGTTCAGAATCAAGAAAAAATACTCATCGGAATAAAGAAAAAATACGAATGTTGAAAATAGCGATAATAACCAAGAGAAGAAGAAGAAATTGAATGCATAAACAACTCGATGTTGGTCTCCTTATATTAGAAGACTTGATGTTAATAAGCCCTTTTCCTTATATTTTTATTCAGTATTAATTCATAATCTCCAATTTTTGATTGCTAATACACGTTATTTGCACTAAACAAAAAAAAAGTCAAGTAAAAATCCAAAACTTTCACATTTGAATTGAAAAAATGCTGAAATTCCAATTAGTAAGCCCATTTCATTCATGGAAAGCCAGCATAAGTGAAATGAAAATGATTAGCTAAGATGCTATTGATGTCAATTATAATTCATCATCAAGAAAGGCTTTAAAACGTATATTATATATCTCTCTCTAGTAGCCTGGATTTGCTTATCAGAACACTTTTTGATTTATCTCAAGATTAACAAGACAAGAGAGCCCAGAGACAAAAATGTACATGACTTTGGAGAGGAAAACAAAAGACCACTCAGTTTGTGACAAACCTCAATCCGTAAGGTGCCCGTTTTTTTTTCCCCCACTAAACATAAATCTAGCATCCTTTACTCGTATGGACCAATCACAATCTTTCTATAATTGTAATTACCATCCAAGGAGTGTTGTCCGATCTGAAACTTTTACTACTACTACTACAGGGACATTTGTCTTGATGCTAATTAAACAAGGATAACGTGAAGTCACAGCTGTCATCTTACTCTTTCGCGACTGATACAAACATGGAATCAATAATTGAGTTTGTGAAGAAATTCACCATCCTCAAATGTGCTCTGGAATGATTCAAAATGAACTAGAATAGAAAATCATAGTATCATCCATCTATCATCATGCACGTTTGTGTTGCCTCGTAAGTGTTTTTTGTTTTGTTCTTCCTATCGATCGTACTGACTATCTAACTACTACTACAGTTGTTGGAAATGACGTTTGGACGATGAAATTTTTCATTCCACAAAATGGGACTAGTACCTATACTAATAATTTCTGAACACAAGACTCCGATGGAAATGAAATGTTAGTATCATCGAAAAAGGCTCTTGGTTCCAGGCAATTTTTTGTAACCTTCCTTGTTCAACGTCGACTTTTCGTCCAAACGTTAAATTTTAAATACTAGGATGGAACATGTTGCCAAGAATCAAATATCCAACCTTGCTTCGACTCCGACGTGGGAATTTAATTTTGGGATTTGTGGGGGGAGATGTGCCTGAAATTAACGTGGAAACGTACTATATATCATAATAGTAATATTCAACGTTTTCAGTTGCTGTTGTTGTTGTCCGACAACTTGAAAACTTGGACAGAGGCGAATCGTTAAAAGTCGCACCAAAGTTTATTGTCATTGACTATAGAAATAGACGCTTTCCTGGAATCGGATTCAATTATCATGAAATTCATAATAGGATCGATTTTCTGCGTCATTCAAACGATGGCTGCCAAGTATTCGATTCGTAAGTTTCAAGTACAAGATCGGCTGTTAACGTCGGAATATATAACCAATGAATCCGAAGATACTCCTTCCAATCCCCCCATCCGTATCCGTGTCCCTCCTTTCTTCATGAACCTTTATCCTTTTGTCAACCTTTCCTTAGAAGGAGTGGATTTGATGGAGGAATATACAGAGGATGTTCTACTCGAATTTATTCCGTCGAAATTGCCTGACGGTGTCACCTTGGAGTTTATTAACTTGAACTTTTACAAGAACTTTACTTCAAATAGAAGAAGTTTACAAGGGGAGAAGAAGCCAAAGATTGAAGTTACTGGTGGCTTGGCTGGATTTAGAGGTGGAAAACCTACGATTGAAAGTTTATATGAATGGATAAGCATTGGAATTCAAAACCAACTTCTGAAAGTCTTACAGGAAGAAACGCAATTTCATGACTTAAAGTCATAACTTTCGAATCAACGACTCCTACTCCTACTTCGGCACCGACAAAATTAAAGAGTATTGATGCTGTACAAGGCCGAGATAGTCTCAGCTCCAAATCGGGTTCACAAGTTTTTGTCCCACTTATTGCTGCGATTTGTGTGTCATCCCTAGTCATATGGCTCATTTTATGGGTTTCCCGAAATCGTAGTCCTAAGCGTGAACGTTCCATCAGTGAAATCTTGCAAAGCCCAGAAGATGAAGGCATTGATTCTGGTCCTAAAGTGGTCAATGCCCGTACTCAATCATTGGATGGATCTGAGGATGAGGGTGGAGAATCGATGGAGACAAGTCAGAATGTAGCTGAATTCGCAGAGGTGGACTCGGCTGTTGCATCAGAGTGGACCATGACAACGAATCCGACAGTTACTGAAAACTCAAAAGTGGCTAAGAAAACATCACGTTCCTCACAGAGTTTTCTAACGACCGAATCCTTCGAACGAGATAGGCAAGTATCTCTCAAAAAGGATATGCTTCAGACCCCTTGGTCAACAGCTGCTATTCTACCCTCGACATCAAAGGGAAGAAGGGGTGAAAACTGGGCTGCTGACGCCAAAACAAATACGTTAGTCCCCTCCTATTTTTCTTTAGCTGGACGTTCAAAAGAAGGAGAGAGCAGTAGCAAGCCGTCATCTACGAACTCTTATGATGAAGATAGTGCATGGAATCCCGATGACAATGAAGTTAATTCTTCCGCAATGGATCCACTTGAAGGTGATGGTGATGATGACAGTTCCCCATTTGTATTTCAGGCACACGGTGAAAATATTGTTTTAATGCCTCCCAGTCAAGTGCGAACCTATAGGTTTTAACTAAGATTTTGAGTATCCTCATGCATAACCAATTGGTTTTTGAATATGCTGTAGAAAGGAAATGGGGAATTTGGTTTGGAGTTTATTTGTAATGTGAGGATATCTTAGTGGTTAGGAGTTAATACACATGATTGGTTTTCCAGAAGAGAGGATTCTAGGAATTGACTGAAGTTCTAAAAAATATTAAGTTTGTTGTTTCCCCCTTCCCAGGATACAGAAGAAGACAGGAGTTATCCACACAGATTTTTGAAATGATGTGAAGGGGACAAAAATGGCATCATAAACTTACATATCTGTTATCATTCTTATCTTGTGAACAAAAGAACACCAATTGGCTTAAGTTGGAAATGTAATTCTTCCTACATTAATGCACAATGCGGACCCTTGAGTTTAGAATCTTTGTATAGAGTCCATAATTTGAATATCAAGAGTGTGTGTTTTTATGGTTTTAAGTTTTTGTAATCATTTTCGTTTAGACTACAATTGAACTTTATAGAAAATGACATTTCAGCAATGAAATTAAATGAAGTTTGATTTTTCAGAACACTGTACTCCCAATCATGAACTCATTTTCAGTGTAGGATGATAAGCATTTATCTTTCCTTGGAACGTGAATTTTGATTTTGTACTGATGATCATTTAGAAATTAGAATTCTTACTGTAATTACTTCACACTCCTTTGGCAAAAAGTACAATCATTTGAATGTATTGTCAATGCCAATTCATGCATAGATATTGAATCTCTGCAGTAGACGTATGAAATTGAGAATTCTCAATTATCTTCCCATTTGCTTCCTCTATGAATAAATGCATCACTGGTCATAAATATTTTTTTAAATCTTGCTTATGGATGAAGGTGTGTCTGTACAAATTCTTGTATCAAATTAAACTGCTGTACAAGGCATATTAAAATCCGATCATTATAAACATCCAAAACAAATACGATGAAATGAAGAAGTATGCTGGAGAACAAACTCGTTATAAGAATCATCATGGCTAATGCTTTTGTTTGTGAGATTGATGTAGCGATCTTATAATTTCTCATAGATTTTGTTGGAGATGGTAGATCTACATTTAGTAGTAAATTTCAAGGAATGGGCTTCATGAAAAGTTTGGGAACGATATCTTAAAACTTTATTTTCATGTGTTTTTCTATTGTATTGAGTGTTAGCTTGCGTAGTAAGACAAAGAAGTAATGATTTGATTTTTTTTCCAAGATGAGGACTTGGAAATCATCTTGTATTGCTTTGTGAGATTGATTTCTTTTCCATACATGATACTCACCCTCACAGGAGGTAAAGAGATCCAATTAAATCCCTAACCAACAGCCAATTTGGAGGTTGGTTTTGATCGTACCAAAGAATAAATTGGTATAGATGTATGGGATACTAGTATGGGATACATGTATGAGATACATGTATGGGATACATGTATGAGATACATGTATGGAATACATGTATGAGATACATGTATGGAATACATGTTTCAGGTATTCAATCCATTTTATAACTGGACACTTCATAAAAATTTGATCTTGTAGTCAACACGTTATGGACATTAATTTCTCAACACAAAGACCCAAGGATGGTTGGGCTGGCTTAAGCTCTGGTTTAAAGAGTGCAACAAAAGGCATTGTTGGTGGTGTATTATCAGTTGTGGTAAATCCTATAGTTGGAGCGCAACAAAATGGAGTGACAGGATTTGTACATGGAATTGGTACAGGTGTAGTTTTGGCAGTTACATATCCCACCAGAGGTGTAGTCATTGGAGCGATGCAATTTGGAAGAGGTATGGTCAACTCTGTTGAAGCAATCAGATCTGCTAATCAGGGTATGATTTGGGATGAGAAGAAACGATGTTGGTATCATTATAATCTCAATAAGGAATGGGAAGAGATTCAAGCTTTGGAAGAGCAGAAGGGAAAGTCATCATCAACTTCTACTCAAGGTGCTCAGAATGAACATCCTGTAAAAGAGCGGTTGTTCTACGAACTTCTAAACATATCCACCAATGCATCTTCATCAGATATCAAGAAAGCGTATTACAAAGAGGCACGAAAGTGTCATCCAGGCAAGAATCCAGATGACCCTGATGCTGCCGAGAAGTTTCAAATGCTTGGACAAGCCTACCAAGTCCTTTCTGCCGAGGAATCTCGGAAGAATTACGATCGCGTGGGTCTAGATGAGAACTCTGTTGCTGCATCCGTTGAACAAATAAATCCTCTTGTACTCTTCACTGCAATGTTTGGCTCCCACTTGGTTGAGCCATACATTGGTGAGTTGTGGATCGCCAATACACCGGATACGTTGAATCAGCCTAAACCAGATTCTGGAGAGGAAGAAGTTGAAATAGATATGAATAATGTTAAATCCAACTCTGCCGAAGCAGAGTTTAGACAGAGAAAACGTGACGTTAAATGTGGAATCAATATTGTCGAGCGTGTGGCTGAGTTTTCCTCTGGTGCTCTTTCAGAGGAGGCTTTCACTCTAAGTTGTCAAGAAGAAGCTGCTAAGATCGTCGAAGGTCAATTCGGTAATGTTTTTTGTGTTACAATTGGTTTCTCACTTCAGATTGAGGCAGAAGCATTTTTGGGCTTTAAGTCGAGCTTTCTTGGAATGGAGGGCCATGCAGCCAGTGTCAAGAAAAATATGATATTAATTAATGCTGACATGCACATTCTCAATGCTGCTGTGAAGGTATCTAAGGATCAAAAAGACTTCAAACAAGTCGATCCTGTTCAACGTGGAGTGAAAGTAGGTGAGGGACTCACGGCAGAACAAAAAGCAGAATCGACTAAGAGGATGAGCGAGCCATTACCAGCTAAACTGGAAATGGCCTTGGTGATAAATGTTCGTCATGTCTTCAACACTCTAAAGAATGTGTGTCACAAGATTTTTAATGATTTTTCTGTTTCACCTGCAGAGCGTCAGAAACGAGTGGAGGGCATTCGGATTTTAGGAAGGGAATTCTACAAAGCAGGAAAAGCTGCGGAAGGTAGTAATGTCGTTGGCGATTCGAAAGAAATTCGTGAAGGCGCTACAGTTGCGGTGATGGAAACAGTGACAACTGCAATCATTTTGTTCAGTCCTATATTTGCTTAAGGTTATCCATTAGGGATATTAGATTTTAAAAACATACTCAAACACACGGTAGAGTGTTTAGTTCAATCTAATCTTAATACATACAACTTTTTAGTGGAACCTCTTTTGAAGCTTCTCCTACCTTGTAGTTCAATTCAACATTATAGACAACATTTCAACATGTTTAAACATGGGTACCTAGTAAGCATCTAATTGATACTACATTTTTATCAAGATAATCCTTGTTTAGTTGGCACTCATATTTCAGGTCAAAGATGACTGATTTAAATACTAGAAGAGTAATCTCCTTCTGTAGAAAGGTTGATGAGTAGCCCATTTGGAGTGAGACATTTCTATCCAAGGCAAAGAGAGAAGAAGTTGTTAATAAATGGGGTGGACATCCTGTGATGAGAATCAGTGTGACCGGCTTTATCAGCGCTATATAGCAGTGAGGCACAATACGTTTCAATGTCAGAAGCGGTTAAGGAAATCAAGTTCATCTATTACTTACTGCAAAGGATCAGATTCGAAATTGATCTTCCAATTATTGTGAATACTGACAACATTGGTGCAATGTTCATGGCAAAAAATGCCTCATCCGGAGTAAGAACACACCATGCAGATATCAGGTATCACTACGTACAAGAGAATTTGAAAGACGGAATCATAAAAAACGAACTTGTGACATCTAAAGAAAACAGTTCCAACATCTTCACAAAAATGACAGCCAGGAGATCTACAAGAAACAATTGAAGAATTTCTTGGAAGACTGTAAGGAATAGTACTATGACGGCACTTTTCGGCTTATGAATGGTATTAGAAATTAGGGATGCCAATCCTTTCAAAGATACAATAAAGTGTTTAGTTCAATCTAATCTTAATAAACACAATTTTTTGTGGAACCTCTTTGAAGCTTCTCCTACCTTTTAGTTCAATTCAACATTATAGTCAAACAAGGTTACTGATATTGTAGTCAAAGGAAGCTTCCCATAAGCAGATTGTTATGATTGCTAGCTTAACTACCCATGCCATTATTGCACCTTCACGTTACCATTTTCAATCGTGAAATATTGAGGAACCCATTTCTAAGTGTTTCGGGAGGGTATTGATTCCAGATCCATTCTCAGATGAGACATTGGCTAGAGCCAAACTCAAGACAAACAAAAAAATCAAAATGTAAAAATTCAGCAATTTACTTACTGTTCTATCAAAGTGCTTCTAAGGTTGTTGAGACTGCTGATTAATTCTTAATTATGAGGAATCACTCTTATGAGTCACAGCTTTGAACAGATTGTTTTATGATAAGGAAAATGAGGAAATGAAAGCTTCGGACTCAGCAACAACTATGACAATGTCTCTTTATATGCATTTGATTATTTTTGATAATTTCTAAAAAACCGCATTTCATGGCACTAAATTTATAGCCATTCAGAAACTTAAAGGGATGACAGAAATAAGTAATAGGCAAATCATTTCATCATGATGTCTCAAGAGGATACCCTTTAGAAAAATTTGACAAAAGTAGAATTCTTGCTTGTAATCAAAAAAGCAAACAATTGTAGGAAATACACTCTTGAACTCCTCAAAAATGATGAATTTGTGTGGCTTCTTTATTTCTAAATTGTTCTTTTACACTATTAGCACATATTTTCAATGCCATGTCTGCTGATATTTTGATAGCCTTTTGATAGACATATCTTCTGTGGTTTCCGAAAAAGGGGGTCCTACATCAATAGAATATCGAAAGCATTTCATGAGAATCACAAATATACTTTTATTGTGTATGGAAATGATGTTGCTTACCTTTCTGAAAGGCAGGAAAAGGTTCACCTCTGACCAAAGAAACAAGTAAAGTGGATTTCTAGAATTAAAAAGGTATCCTTCAGACCTTCAGCTGCAGATATCAATTCAAGAAAAAAAAACTAGAATACCTGAATTGACATCAACAAGCTAAATAAGATTTTGGATGATTATATAAAGTCACATTTATAGTTGTGAACTGGAACCAACAAAATCAGCAACTTTGGAAAGGTCTAGAAGAAGACTTAACAAGACATCAAGTGGAGCCAGTAAACAGTGATGCAAAGGTAAGTTTAAAGTTTGGGCTCTTTTCTTGTAAAAGTTCACAAACTAATCTCTTTATGTTTTGCTATACAAAATAATGATCAACAAAAAGAAAGCGTCTAGGGCTGTTGAATTGATTGAAGATGACAGCAGTGAAAAGATGTTGCATAAAAAAATCATGCTAGGAAAGAGGTGCTTTGGGTTTGAAGCTATCCTATAATCCTCATGTCCCTCCTTTCTTCATGAACCTTTATCCTTTTGTCAACCTTTCCTTAGAAGGAGTGGATTTGATGGAGGAATATACAGAGGATGTTCTACTCGAATTTATTCCGTCGAAATTGCCTGACGGTGTCACCTTGGAGTTTATTAACTTGAACTTTTACAAGAACTTTACTTCAAATAGAAGAAGTTTACAAGGGGAGAAGAAGCCAAAGATTGAAATTACAGGTGGCTTGGCTGGATTTAGAGGTGGAAAACCTACGATGGAAAGTTTGTATGAATGGATAAGCTTCGGAATTCAACACCAACTATTGAAAGTCTTACAGGAAGAAACGCAATTTCATGACTTAAAGTCTATAACTTTCGAATCAACGACTCCTACTCCTACTTCGTCACCGACAAAATTAAAAAGTGTTGATGCTGTGCAAGGCCAAGAGAGTCTTAGCGCAAAATCGGGTTCACAAATTTTTGTCCCTCTTATTGCTGCAATTTGTGTGTCATCCTTGGTCATATGGCTCATTTTATGGGTATCCCGAAATCGGGTTCCTAGGAGTGAGCGTTCAAACAGTGAAATCTTGGAAAGCCCTGAAGATGAAGTAAGTCCTAAAGTGGTCAATGCCACTACTCAATCAGTGAAATCTTGGAAAGCCCTGAAGATGAAGTAAGTCCTTAAGTGGTCAATGCCACTACTCAATCAGTGAATGGATCTGACAATGAGGGTGGAGAGTCGATGGAGACAAGTCAAAACGTAGCTGAATTTGCAGAGGTGGATTCGGCCGTTGCATCAGAGTGGACCATGACAACGAATCCGATAGATAGTGATAACACAAAAATGGCCAAGAAAGCGTCACGTTCCTCACAGAGTTTTCTAACGACCGAATCCTTTGAACGAGACAGACAAGTGTCCCTCAAAAAGGATATGCTTCAAACCCCTTGGTCAACAGCTGCTATTCTACCCTCGACATCCAAGGAAAGGCGGGGTGAAAACTACGCCAAAACGAATACTTTAGTCCCCTCCTATTTTTCGTTAGCTGGACGTTCAAGAGAGGGAGAGAGCAGTAGCAAGCCCTCATCTACGAACTCTTATGATGAAGATAGTGCATGGAATCCCGATGACAATGAAGTTAATTCTTCCGCAATGGATCCACTTGAAGGTGATGGTGATGATGACAGTTCCCCATTTGTATTTCAGGCACACGGTGAAAATATTGTTTTAATGCCTCCCAGTCAAGTGCGAACCAATAGGTTTTAACTAAGATTTTGAGTATCCTCATGCATAACCAATTGGTTTTTGAATATGCTGTAGAAAGGAAATGGGGAAGTGTGGTGGTTGAGAGTTTTGTCTGTAATTGTGAGTACATCTATCTTTGTCGTTAGGAGTTAAATAGCACGATTGGTTTCCCAAAAGAGAGGATTCTAGGAATGGACGGAATATTTGGAATTTTTTGTTTGTGATTCCTCCCTTTCCCAAGAACAAGGAAGAAAACAACATGAATAACCTATACAGATTTTTTTTAATATATGGGTTGGGATTGAAAAAGGCAAACACATCCTTTCCAATCTGTATTTCATTCTCATCTTGTGATGACGAGAAAAGGATATTACCTAGTGGTTAAAAGTTCCAAGTGTAGAAGGATGTTTCCTACGTTGAAGCACAATTCTAACCTCCAAGAATAGAATCTATAATTTGAATATCAAGAGTGTGTTATTTTTGTTTTGTTCTTTTTATATTCTTTGTAATCAGTTTCATCCGATGGAATGTGTAGAAATTGACATTTACCTATTCAATGGAAGTGACGTTTGATATTTCAGAACAGCATGCTCAGTGGTAGAGTGATGAAAAAATGTATCTTTCCTTCTCAATTTTGAAATGTAGTCATGATAAATGCTCTCGATGGTTTACTAAGAAATTATGAACAGCATTGCGATTACTTCACACTCCTTTGACCTAAAATACAATCATTTGATCGTATCATCATTACCTATTGATGGACAATGCTGAATTGTTTGATTTTTCTGTTCATCTCGAAAGTAGACATAACATTTTGATACGTCTCAATTATCTTCCCATTTGCTTCTATAGTTAATGAATGGATCACTGGTCATCTTTGCTTCAAATAATTATGG
This sequence comes from Fragilaria radians, assembly GCA_900642245.1. Lineage (NCBI taxonomy): Eukaryota > Bacillariophyta > Fragilariophyceae > Fragilariales > Fragilariaceae > Fragilaria > Fragilaria radians. The sequence goes on from CAAAJI010000251.1 coordinate 35,850, forward strand.
ATTATCGGGTGTCTGTATAAATTCGTGTATCAGTAAAGGGGGGCAGGTGAGTTCTCTAACTGAGATAAAATATTTCATTGGCTAGAAAATAAGTGATTTAGGTAACTTGTATTTTGTTTTAGTTCCAATCAACCCATGGCTAACGCTTAGAATCATTGTAAAACAGAATATATGTGCTTGACATTTAGAAAAGATAGCAATAAGAAAGGTAATCCGATGCAGTCCCAGATTGAAATAAGTATCTTCAATAGTGTGTGTTGTTCAAGAATACATCTTACTTCTCCCTAATACCTGAGCAATATGCATTTATATCTTATAATATAATAGTAATCATAATCACATCTGGCACTAATCAATCAAGATTGATATCTTTTTCTCGAAGCTATTAATCCAATCAATTTGACATGTTCTTTTGAACTCGATCTCTCCCAGATAGGATGCGTTTTAACCCCAAGGACTAAAACCCCTCCTAAAGCAATCAACTCATCGTATTTTCCCGATAGCTGGATGAGCCGTTAACCATACCTTGTTTCAAAAAGTCGAGATAACCGCAATTTAAAGAAATCAAAGTTAAACTGTTGCACAGTAACGCAAGGAATACTGCGGTTGAAAAAATCCGTTCATTAAAAAAAGCCAAGATTAAATATCATTATAGAGCTCAAAATCTTTTTATTTTGATTTCAATATTATACTTAAATGGTTACTTGATTGCTCAAGATCATGAAATCGACGAAATAAACATGGACTTTAAAAGTAATGTTAGGAAAACAGAAATGATTTGAAACGATACTAGAATAACATACGTTGTTCTAGATAAGCTTCTCTTAAGGGCCACAGAATAGGTGACGACTTACTTTTGATATTCCTGATAGTTTCTAAACAACCGAGAAGATCCTTACCAATATTGGGCATGCTATTGGAATTTATGTTTGAGCCCAAGACATACATCGTCAAAGTAAGCTTTGCAAGATATCGGCTGGAGTCAATTCCGAGACAACCCCTAAAAAAGCAAAAAGGAAAAATGCAGTCAGATATTATGAGATGAAAAAAATTAATGCCACCAAGAAGGGCTGGCATTGCTAGAAATTGGAAAAAATGCCTGTACAATTTAGGAAAAATAAATGGAACCAAACGTGCACTAAAGATTTGTTGCTTGCAAAATCAACGCTGGAAAAGGTTCACCTCTAACCAACGAAACTTAGAAAGTGTGGGTTCTCTAGAATCAAGAAGGTATCTTTCAGGCGTCAAGTAGCAGCTACAGAAATCAATTCAAGAAAAAATAGAACAAGACTACCTAAATTGACATCAACAAGTTGCAAAAGATTTTGGGTGATTGAGAAGAGTCACATTTAAAGTTGACAAGAGAAACGTACGAAATCAGCAAATTTGGAAAAGGTGGAGAAAAAAATAAACAAGACATCAGAATTGGAGCCAGTAAATGACGAGGCATTGGAGATGCTAAAGTTTGGGCTCTTATCGTGTTCGCTTACTCAAAACGTCCCTTTATACAGAATAACGATCAGCTAAAGTCCAGGGCTGTTTCATTGATTAAAGAGTTAAATGGACAGAGAAAGATTTCTAAAATTTGAAGACTGCATGCTAGGGAAGGAGCTTTGATGTCAAGCCATCCAATAAACCCTATAGTTCTAAGGAGCTTTGATAACATTGTCATTCAACCTTCACTTATTGCTTTACGTTGTTGTATCAATAGTACAAAATCCACATTTACAATATTCACGAATCAAGTGTCCGTTTTAGAATTTCTTATGCAAATGAGTGAGTGCAAAAAAACCTCAATCACCTGCACCAGCCCTTCGACAGGGAGATTTTAAGGGGATATAAGAGTGCACGCTGTGATTTGATTTAATGGCTGCAACCAACTCATTATAATTCATAAATCAAAACTACAAATAGGAGAATAATTTGATTGTTGGCTAAGAGATCTTGAATGAAGATCTTAATCTCTTGATGAACCCTAAGACGCACCAGTATTGTTTCTACTTTTGTCAATTCATTAGCTTTTCTTGCATCCATATCCAAACAAAACCTAATGACATGTTTTATACAGGTCTTGTATTGCTTTCTCACTAAGGTCCTTGGTATCCAAAATTATTATCCAAGGTTATCTTGTGATATAATTTAACATGTCTGCAGGAGATAATGTTAAATATCTCGTGAAAGATGTGAACTTTAGATTTAATAAGGTTTAAGGTTAATGCACAATTCAAGAGGTAAAGGAGTATGGAGTACTAGTAGGTTGTGTACCAATTAGAAAGGAGCCAAAATGTAGCCACACACTTCAGTTCGGACAAAGATCCCTTTCCGAAAGTGACGACGAAAAGAAGACAACAAGGAATTTTTTGATACCTTCATTGTTGACAAGAAAATTGATCAAGAATATATACATATTTATAAGCTGCATCATTATATTTGGAAAAATAAAGTATTGAATGAAGTAAATGATGTGGAATATCCTTCGAAACAACAACCTCAAAATCAACAGATGCTCGTTGTCGAGTGTTACCACAACGACAAACAGCAGCACAATGTCGTCATTTTTCAATCTCAAAACAACACCAACTATGATTTCGAGTAACGTATATCATTGTGGTTACAAATCTCGTGCACATCCCAAACGCCCCACAGAATATTCCTTTCAAGTTGCCTTACAAAGTTTATTAGAAGAAATTAACATTCGCAATCAAGAACGTGCATTGAAATGGGAGCGTAAGATTCAGGAAGGAGAAGTTGAAATTGTGGATGTAAGTGTATTTGTATCCATTGCTTAGTATACAACTCGTTGCAAAGAAAATTGCATTTCTTTTCCATCGATTATTGTTTCTTACACAATAAATTACACTTCTATTTCTTTTTTTAATTATATATATAACCCATGCAACAATTATAAATTATTTTAGGAAACTACGAAAGTATATCGTCCTGTCGACGAGATGATTGACATTTCAGTTTGTCTCAATGTTGATCCACGAAAGCCTGGGCAAAATCTACGTGGAAGTTTGCTATTGCCCAAGGGAAGTGGCAAAGTTATCAAGGTTGCTGTCTTTTCCGAGGATGAAGATGTTATTCAACAGGCTTTGCAAAACGGTGCTACTCTTGCCGGTGGAGAAAGCCTGTTAACTAGAATTGCGGAAAACTACACCAGAAAAGGTCCATCGACAGACGTCGCATCTTCTTTACCTAATTGGGATGTTTCTCTAGCTTCATCCGGTATTATGCCAGTTTTTCATCAACTGGGACTTCCAAGATACATGGCACCCAGAAACTTATTTCCCAATACGAAGGTCGGGACGCTGGTACAAAGTCCAGCAGATCTTCTACCACTATTGAAAGAACGGATTACGGGTGGAACCATCATGTACAAGACAGATAAGGAGGGAGTTATCAATTTGCCTGTGGGGAAACATAGCTTAGGTATGGATTCTATATTAGAGAATGGTCGTGCAATCATGACACATCTCTTTGATGTCAAACCAGCTCTTTATGGACGGGGGAAAAAGAAGCCCACCGCCAAGGGTAAATATATTCGAATGACTTATCTCTCGAGTACTCAAGCACGGAAATCTTATAGATTGGATGCAAGAGTTTTGGATCCATCATCTCCTCTTTTCTTTGATCCTTTTGATATAAACAAGACAGCTACCACCATTGATGTGAAGAAAAGTCGTAGAGAAGCTGAACTTAAGAAACTCCAAGAAGAATCGGCCTCTCCGCCATGATGATGTTTCTCGATTGTTTGGAAGTTCGGGCACTCTAGTAGGCAGAAGGATAGGTTAAGGAAGGAAGGAAAGAATTAAAAATTTAGAATGAAAATTGATGGTTATGCCAATTATATAATGATGATTTCCAACGAATATACATCGTAGTAGGGATACAAATTCTAGTTCCCTTAGGTTCGTTCCTAGGTGAAACTGTCAACGTTTCCCTATCGAGCTATTATTCGAATTTTCTTTTTGTGGCATTTCTCTACTAACCAATGGATATTGATAAATCATAGTTAACTTAATGCCTTTAGAACCGTGGTCGTGTCATCAAACGAATGACGTGCAAGAGGTATTTTGTAATCTCGTATTGTGTAAGAAAGTTTCTCTTTGGTATCAGATGAATGCAACTGCTTTGCGTACATGAATAGGAGATGATACCATATTAAATAGTTGACGAAAGTAATGAAAGCGAATAATCTATTATTGTCATTGTTTCCATGAGACATTCGGTATAAAAAAAACGAACTGAATTTGAAGCATTTATCTCCATTTGAATGGATATCTTCCAATCAAAGAATCAACGGGTATGAACTGAGCTCTTTAAAGTCATTTTTTCGAATTATACTATAGCTCCTTCACAAACTTAAGGCCGCCTTAAAGAAGGAAGGAATCAGTTAAAAGAACGAATGCATTAATAATAATGATTTTTTATTTTCTCTCGCTCTTTACTCTACGATTGTAGTCATTTGACACACCTGACGATTTGTTTTGTGATTTATTTCGCCTTCATTACCGCCTTTTCAAATCAATTTCTCAAGCCTTATTCCGTGATTGCGGTAGTTATGCTTCGGGTTTTTTTATGTCTCGCTCTATACATCCTTTAATCGTAATCGGGGAAGGACATTCATCGATTGCAATTCTTGGAATAATAATTTACAAGCATATGGAAGTCGAATATCACACACCTTTTCTCCCGATCGACAATATTGACACCAATTTTGATACTGCAATAGACCGCAGGTCATACACACATTGGCAGAGAATGCATCACTGGAATGCATCAATCGTTCCATAATAAGATTGGAGGCACCATAGGCAATCAAACAATCACGTTCCATTTCACCTAACCGAAGTCCTCCATCACGGGACCGACCCTCTGTTGGTTGGCGGGTCAAAACAGCACGTGGGCCTCGTGCTCGAGCATGAGCCTTATCAAGCACCATGTGCTTGAGCTTTTGATAAAACACGGGACCGCTAAAGATATATGCATCGAGGGGTTCACCGGTTGTTCCAGAATATAGTACGTCCTTACCTGTGTAATTCAAACCATTCCGGATCAGAGCTTCTGCAGCGGCCTCGGCGGTATCGGCCGATCCATGTTCTTCTCCAAATGCAGAACCATACGCCTGACGTCCGATATATACACCAGCCTTCCCCACCAACAACTCCAATAGCTTCCCTACCGTCATTCGAGATGGAAATCCGTGGGGATTCATAATCAAATCAGGGGGATGACCGAATTCGTTAAAGGGCAAATCTTCCTGCCGAACAATCAAACCACAGACTCCCTTTTGACCATGTCGAGAGGCGAACTTGTCTCCAACTTCCGGACGACGCGTCTGACGGACACAAACTTTGATAAGGAACTGCTCATTCTCGTTGGATGTGACCAAGACTTTGTCGACATAAACTGGTGCCCCTCCTCGATAGGACATACCTGTCGGTTTGTATTGAATTTGTGACATAGCTACCGATCCTTGCAAGCCATATTCCGCCCCACCCATACTCATAGATGTGTCCATTGGAGATTCCTTATTTACCATGTACTGGCCACTTTCCAGAGGTTCACCAACACTACAAATACCATCCTTGTCAATGGCTCGGTACTTCAGATAACGCTTGTCAGCCTCACCATCAGGAAATCCTGATGGGTCTGGAGCACTGCAGGTACGATCCATGGTACCATTGGCATACCTCCGAATACTAGTCTGGTGCTTGCGTAACACCATACATCGGGCGAAGCCACGATCGATGGACGATTTATTCAAGACGACGGCATCTTCAATGTCGTAACCGGAATAGGACATGACAGCGATGCATGCATTCTGTCCTCCAGGCATACAGTCAAAATTAACAAGATCCAAGGTCCGTGATTTTACCATCGGTCGCTGGGGATAGATCAGAGTATAGATCAATCCATCCATACGAACATACTGATTTAATCCTATGCCACCCATGGCTTGTTTTCCCATGGCACATTGGTAAGTATTTCGGGGAGACTGATTGTGATGAGGGAACGCAACTAGTCCAGATACAATCCCCAACACTGTGAGTGGATCGATTTCCAAATGTGTGTACCGCATACGACGATTCTCTAAGCCTTCCTGAATGGCATTTTTCAAATCACTTTCGGTGACAGCAATAAGCGTGTTGTTTTCTTCATTACAATCCACATATTCGATAAGCCCACGACGAAGTAAATCACGGATACCAATGACACCCATAATTAACGCCTCTACATGAGCTTGAGTCATTACGGGTAGGCCCGTCTCTTCGTTGACAATAATCAATGGTCGACAGACGCGACCTCCGTCCGTTGCAATGTAGACAGCTCTATGACCATCGTGGATATAGACAGAGACGAATTCTCCAGTCATTCCTTGACGCCGCATGGTTCTCAAGTCCTTCACAAAGACATGGGGATTGGTATGTACACCTAATATCTGACCATTGAGTAAAATTAAGAATGCGCCGCGTGAATTAATTTCATTGCCGGTTAGCCGCCTGATATCTTCGACACCAAGATCTCGACATAGACGAGCAATCGGTGCTGTATCATCATCGGTTACAATGAGAGCCGATAGGGCAAGATTTTTAACGAGACCACACGCTTCGCCTTCGGGTGTATCGGCAGGACAAAGCATTCCCCATTGGCTTGGTTGAAGGGATCGAGGTCCAGATACCTTCCGAGTCTTCTCAAATTGCGAATTAACACGTGTCATCATCCCCAATCCGGACATGTAAGATAGTCGAGAGAGGACTTGTGTGACTCCTGCACGGTCCATCCTGAAACGTTTTAGGACCCAATTACCACTACTAATCGCAGAACACATACCATGCGTGATTGTATCAGGACGGATCGACTTGATGACATCAAAAGCTTGGGCACGATTAGGTTTGGAAAGTACCATGTCTGTTTGACGCTTTAAATCTCGATTGAAAATTTTGAACAAATCTTCAAAGAGAAGAGATAGGAGAGTTCCTGCCAATTCCAATCTTTTGTTTCCGTAATAATCCTTGTCATCCAATTCACCCTTTCCTAGCACCACAATTAAGACACGACGCACAATATGTCCAATGTAAATTGCCTTTAAACGAAAGTCAAAATGTTCTACAGGAATATGCGATAAGACAACATTGGCCAGTATGTCCCGTGCTTCATCCTCTACCGACATTGTTTTTTTGTAGTAGTGTGAGGAAGAGGATCCTCCCATGCTAGCTGTCCGTCCTCGAATTTTGTTACCGATGTAACGTAATGCCTGACGCTGAGTATGGATACCTAATCTGACTGGTTCTTCAAGGCATAGAGCCATCGCGTTGAGCATATCCGAATCACTTCCCACCAACTGTACCATTTCCATATCGGACTCAATACCCATAGCCTTAAGGACAATAGCAATGGGAATATCATCACCAAGAGAATTATTTTTCAGATACACTTTTTTATTCTTGTATACAATGTAGGCCTTACTCTTCCTTTCGTGGGTGGAAGATGTAATATTAGCTGATATACATCCCTTACTGTCCTCCTCCAGGATGACACGATTTTTTGACAACTGTTCTTGAATAAGAATAACTTTTTCGACACCCCTAATGATGAAATAACCACCAGGATCATAGGGACATTCCTTACATTCAGTGGCCAATTGTAGTTCCGTCTTCCCTGCTAAGAGGCATTTGGAACTCCGTAACATAATGGGAAGTCTCCCAATCATCACTTTCTTCTTGACAACAATTTGTCTGCCTCGTGTGTATCGAACATTGACATAAATGGGTGCTGAATAGGTACAATCTCTCAATCGACATTGAAAGGGTGTAGCAGGTGTTGTCTGGTAGGCATCCTCTTCTACGGTGGGTTCGCCGACATAGCAATCCGTATATCGAAGATAAAACTTTGGATCATGATCCGAGCGTATCTCATAATTGGATGGTGATTGTACAATTTGTTTCAACTCGACATGAACGAAATGATCAAAGGAATCAATGTGTTGACGCAACAATCCACGCAGTGCCAAAAAGTATGGTAACATTCTCCACTTTTCACGCAAGGAACCAATCGGTGCATCTAACGGTGATTTGGTTGAGCCCATATTCTGAGCTTGTAAGAACGCATCTGTAGCACCAGCAGTGTCGTCGTCATCATCATCAACATCAGGACCAGAATTGTAGGATTGCTTTCGTTGTCTCTGTCGTTTAGATTTATCGTCCATACTACTCCTGTCTTGTCCAAGGTTAACAGAATCAACATCGTTAATGACATTTTGACCATAAATATGATCAAAGCCAGGTTGAGGAAAATGAAGTTGTTTTAAATGCATTTCTCTCCAGGCATGCCATTCATGCGCCAAGGTTGGATCTAAATCCAAGCAGGCACCGGATAAAGTCGCTCGAACGTTACCAAACGCTTGCAAGGATCGACTAGATTTATAACTAGAATCATCTTTTGCACGAGGAGGAAAGTAACTTGCAAGCTTGTCATCAATAGCTTGATCCTTTTTACGCATGATCAACGATAGCCTCAATTAAGATTTGTTATCCAGTGGTGGTGGGTGTCGTCGTTCTACCGTATACTAGCAATGGTATCCAAAAAAGTACACTAAAGGAACTCTCAACTTTGCCTGCCCAAATAGCTGTTGCAGTATAAAGCCAAATCTCAATTGTCATCTTCTAGGTTGAGTTTTATCCTTAATGAAATATTTGACAACTTTAAATAATCCATAAGGCTGTCCTGAATCAACAATCCAAAGAGTTGTGTCTTCAAATCTCAAATGACTGCCTTGATACCTTCCTCTATACCAGCACTAAGAAAGCATCAATGTAGATACAATACATAACAGCTTCAAAAGAAAATTCTTCAGCACAGAAACTAGGATCCACCGGACCACTAATTTAGTGGAAAATATTTCAACAATACAATTTTTAGCTTTCTTACCAATCAGTATCTTTTCATTACAAATGATTGCATCGAATAGCACAGGAATTGAATCTCAGTAAAATAATATCAGGTTATTTATTGTTCCCCGTACGACACTAACATTCCACAAAAGCTCCGTGCATATCCTTGAATTATTTTTTAATATCCTTCCTTTATCCTGCTCTAATATCGACCGGCATTTGGAAATAGTTATTAAAGCAGAGGTATTTGTATTAAACACAGAGTCCAGTAAATCATCGCAACAATACACTGTCGTATCTCACCATAAGCTAATTGCAATAATCATGCAGGATATAAGCCACTCCTTTTCCTTTTTGTGAAATGCAGCCCAGCTCAAAACAATGTGCAAGTACATGAAGAAAGTTGTCACTTGTCTTTGAAACCTGCAAAAAATATGGATATCTTGCCGAGATACCCAAGTAAAATAGCGGAATCTGACCCCTATAACATGGTCTGTGTGGATCTCGCAAGTCCTTGTACCTTAATGATTCATCCATAAAAGACTTTCTGTATGCAATTCATGCGATGTAGAAAGCCACACCCTTACCATAGTAATAACTCATCTATACCCCTTTCACTAAGCATGTATTTGATTTTAAAACAAGTTCAGTAGGAATCCTAAATGCCACTAGCTCTGGCGCATAAGTTGATGCCCCTACGATCTTATAATGTCGCGAAAAGCCCGAATAGTTGCAATTCTTTCACCGTAAGCCGTAAATCCTGTCTTCTAGCTTATAGATGTAATCTACACTTACATTCACAATCACTCTTTCCTTTGTCCTTTAGGAATCGGTAACTCCTTCGCGACACTAAGAAAAATTAGTTTCATTTCTGTATGTAGATGAATCATCTGATTCTTCCTTCATCCAAAGCAAATTAACACTTTCAAGCAAACAGAAAAAAGAGCTTCGAAATCTCAAGTGCCATTGTGCACATAGGCTAACGCTTACATCGTGTATCAAAAATATAAGAAATACCTTGTTATGACTCACAATGGTTTATTATCTATAGAATGATATCATCTGCATAAGTTGACAGATATTCATAATGGAATGACCTATCCATGTGCAATTTAAATTATGGGTGTTACCCACCAAAGCTCTGAAACACCCATAAACAATGTGAGATTTGTTGTATACATGAGAACTACTTCCTTAATTTTGTGCGATTGATTTTTGATTCTGTGTCTAAAGTAATTGTAAAGCAAGTGATCAAGGTATACCATAAGAGCACCTACAATCTTGTTGTGGCGCTAGAGAGCCCCAAAAATCGTTTACATGACATCTATCTTGTGTCATTATGGTGCTATTTTTGGTCGCGAAGAATTTTTTCGAGGAAATAGAAAACGGATCACAACGTAAAGTAACTTTGATATCTTTCTTGCTTCCTCATGTATTCGTACAATTGATGCGTAGGATCCATAGACAATGTCAACCCAAATTCTTTTATTGGTTGAAGGGACTTATTTGCTTGCAACTGTTTTAAATCCAATCGAATCAAATGAATCATTCTTACTGTTGAATATATAACACTGGTATCAAAGTTTTTATGAACCATGGGTTCAACAACACGAGCATGTATTACAACATTTTGCATACTGCATTCTTGGCTAATCATCCGGTTTCTTTTTTTACAATCGTTTGAAATTGACCTCTCCGGACACTCTACAACAGCAATTAGGAATGAATCCATAGGACAGCTTAGGACTTTGATTTGTGCTATTGTAAAGGATGAACTTAGGTATCTTGACGAATGGGTGGATTATCACTTTGCGATTGGCTTTTCTATGATCTTATTCTATGACAATTCTGAGGACACTCAACAAATGAGAGATTGGAGAAATGGACGATTAGATCGAAATAAATTGTCCATTTTCGATGCTATTGGAGAGAAGCAACAAATGATAGCTTATAAGGATTGTGCAATAAGGGCGATATCGTTGAACCAGTCATGGATCTTATTTGCTGATGTCGACGAATTCTTAGTTCTGAAAAAGCATAAGAATGTCGATTCTTTTATCACAGAACAAGGTACAACTGGACAGATATTCATAAAATGGCGTATTTTTGGGACATCGGGACACCTTCGGTACACTCCAGATCCCGTGCTCTATCGTTTTCAGTGTAGAGTCCCCGATGAGCATCCCCAGAATTTTTTTACGAAATCTCTGATTGATTTGGCAGAATTGGACCTTTCTCAAACCTTTTCGAACCCACATTCTTTTCCCATGAAACGAATGCGAGTTATGACACGAACGCTGCGTCGTAAAGCAATGTTGAGCCTACCGCGTTGTGATACACAAATAGCTGTCATAAATCACTATTACTATCGGTCACACGAGGAATATATAGAAAAAAGGAAACGAGGCGATGTATTTCACGGAGGCAATGGGACTTTCCTTTTGAATGAAGCCACATTAGGTATCGATGTGTTCACAGGTCAGCCTATTCCTGGGGGGACCCTTCACGATGATTTGGCGTGGATAGCTTTAGTGGAGAAGATTCCAAAATATAAAAAAAGTAAGCACAATGTCATTGATTCGAGTTCTTGCACGCGTTTTGAAGGTGAGAATTACACAAACATTAAAAACTTTCCTGGTTTCATGGCACTTGTTCATGCCTTTAAAAGAGATCAATTAAAGAAATCTCAGGATCAGAGAATATGACAATAATTTTTTGAAATGATGGGATGTGTAAGCAAAAAGTCAATTGTGGAAGATTGAGATGTTAATTATGAGCCAGGCAATGGTGACCTAGCTTAGCAACAATTTAATTTTGTTCCTAAATGTCTCCTTTTACTTGATTTCACTTCCTATGCTAATCAAAGTGGAGATGAAAGAGGCAAATCAGAAAGATATATTGTCTATTTTAAAAATAATAGTACAGCAGCAATTCTGTGGCCACATTGATAACTTTTACACCAAGAAGTGTACAGACCTTGCTGTCTTTCGTGGTAAACATTTCCCAACCAAAGTCATCGAACATTTCACTGTTTTCAAAAGAAATCACAAAGGATTAAAATTTGTCTGAACAGATAAACGTACTAGGTAGAACATTTATACATTCAACATGATTATGCAGTGAAGAATATCTTGCAGTTGTTCCATACCCTGACCGCTGGCAAGACAGAACTTTAATTTGAACATCCAACTCGTAGTCAACAATTCAGATATTTATGCACCGATTATCCGATGTTCCACAATCTACACTTCACACAGACCAAGGAACTACCACTTTGGGTACTGGTAAGCAGGGTTGAGCCCTACCAATAACAATGCATATTTACTAGGGTTATTGAGCTACTACCTACATCACAAACAGTAACAAATTAAGTTCACTAACTCCATGATATCATAGATTTCCGAAACATTAATGTTCAATTAAAGAAGCCAATGCACAAAAGATAAAGACCAGAAATAAAGAATGAAATTCTTTTGTTAATCGGGATGTCTGGGTTTACAAAACAATCTCCTTTCTTTTCCTTCATTATTTATCACCTTTTAAGGTCACATAAAGGTATTTAATCAAAGAATTAAACGTGAACTGGAACTATGGTTTAATGAGATTGACTTCCTTGATAATTGAATCTATAATATTTAATTTTTGTGTAAATTGTGAAATTATAAATTAGTCACCTGAAATCTATTCAGGTCAACATTTTGTAAATCTTCTGTTCAAAATAAACCGTTGTATTATTGTACGTAAGATATACGAAAGATATTCTCCGTGGAAATCTTAAGAAATAAATTGCAAAATTGTGAATCTAACTTTGAACCTTTACCCTATTCCTTAATGTTTCCATAATGACCTTTGTCAATGCTTTCATCATTAGGCACTCTTGGAGGTAGGAGTTGACGTCTTTCATCATTTGCAGCTCATATTGTCCAATAACATACCCTGATCATCTGCAGGAAGGTGCTTGGATGTTGATGTCCTTCTGCAACAAGAGGAACCTGGTTATCTTTGCTCTGCGGAGATTGAAAGTAGAAAAATTATGTTCTATTTTTTAGAAAATTATAAAAGACTACTCTTGTTTATTAATCATACAAGATTGTAGTCTTGATTCACTAATTTTTCGGTATTATAGTTTTCCTTTTGATCATCCTATTATTTAGGATGAATTATTATATCCAGAGTATTCTGGTTAGTCAAAATATCCTTTGACTTATTTTATTTAGAATGAAATATTCTAAGTCATGTTACACTTCATGAAACACATGTGATTTAGTATCACCTTAATTTTAGAGATCTTTGATTAGTATCATCTAAAATTTGTAAGCGAAAAAACAACAGCCATTATTCTTTTCAGTTGTTGTTGTTTTAGATGTGCTAACATAGATGATATCTTCATCATCTATATTTACATGTACTAGCAACACTGGACGTCTCCGAATGTTGGTACAAAATAGCATCTTCTTGAATTAATGTTTTTCTAGTTTAATTCGCTGTGTTTTATTATTATTTTAAAGTGATATCTTCTATTATTCTTAATGTAGAACATTTGCCCCCAAGATAGTACTTTAGGAATTATTTATAGGGAGTAAGCCTCCTTATATTTATTCTTTCAGAAACAGGACCTCTGTTTATTTGAATTATCCTATCGTTGTAAACTTCAGTGACAGGGTATGGTCCTGTTCTGGGAGTTGTTAATTTCCTGAGTATTCCTGGTGTAGCAACCAGGACTTGATCTCCAATTTTGTGTTCATAGGGGACACAATTTTTATTCTCCTTTTCATTGAGCTTATTGATTAATTGTTGTTTACGCCTTCTTATTCAATCCAAGTTAGCTTTGAAAGCCACATTGTGGATCATGTCTCTCCCAAACACCAGTTGACATGGGCTAACCAGTAGCGTAGTGTGGAAGGTGCTCCTTATTGCCCATGCAGCTGATTGTAAGTAGTAATCAAATGGATTATCAACATCCAATTCCTGATTTTCAAGATCAAAAGATCTGAGCATGTCCTTGACCACTTTTTGCAACCTTTCAATTATTGCATTTGCTTATGGATTATGACTTGTAGTAGGCTGAGCTTTGATGCCATAATTCTCACACATTTGTTTAAATTCACGCTTAAATTTGCCCCCATTGTCAAAGACAATAAATTGCGGCCGTGGATAGCTAGCTAGCTAGGAATTATGAAACAAATCCTGAATAATGGTTGCCGACTTATTTGTGGCTTGGACAATTTCAAACCATCCAATAGCGGGATCAATCATAGTGAGTGCCCGCAATGTGTGAGTTTTATTGTTATTTATTATGGTTAATGGACCAATTAAGTCCACGTAGATTGTGACCCAGGGGTCAGCTTCTGCTTGTTTTGGTGGTAGTAACCCATATTTCTTTCTTTCTTTCTTGGAAAGTTGACACACTGGACATGAACTGCACAGTTTGGCTACATCATGGGCCAATCCAGGCCATGTCATTGTGTTACGGATTGTTTGTTCTGTTCTAGTTTGTCCTGGATGCAGTAAGTATTCATGATACCAGGAGATGATTCTTTGCCTTAATGGCTGTGGAATATATATCTTATCCTTGAAGCATAGAAGGTCATAGCCTTCAATATTCTGGAAGGAGTAGATTGGCATATCTGTTGCCTTCTCTCTGAGTCCTTTGCTTTTCATCTGTTCATGATAAATTAGAGCTGTATGCATTGGAAATTTAATATTGGTTTCCACTGCTGCATCCAGTAGAGTAGATATTTCCTCTATAGGTCTGGGAACAACTTCCTCAATGTCTAATCTAGACATGGCGTCAGCTGCTACATTTTTCATGCCTGATGGGAAGTCTCCCAATCATGACCTTCTTCTTGACAACAATTTGTCTCCCTTGTGTGTATTGGACATTGACATAAATGAGTGCTGAATAGGTACAATCTCTCAATCAACATTGAAAGGGTGTAGCAGGTGTTATCTGGTAGGCATCCTCTTCTACAGTGTGTTCCCTGACATAGCAATCCGTATATCGCAGATAAAACTTTGGATCATGATCCGAGCGTATCTCATAATTGGATGGTGATTGTACAATTTGTTTCAACTTGACATGAACGAAATGATCAAAGGAATCAATGTGCTGACGCAACAATCCACGCAATGCCAAAAAGTAGGGTAACATTCTCCACTTTTCACGCAAGGAACCAATTGGTGCATCTAACGCTTGTAAGAAAGTATCTGTAGCACCAACAGTGTCATCATCATCATCATCATCAACATCAGGACCAGAATTGTCAAACTGTTTTCGTTGCCTCTCTTGTTTAGATTTATCGTCCACACCACTCTTGTCTTGACCGAGGTTAACAGAATCAACATTGTTGATAACATTTTGACCATAAATATGATCAAAGCCAGGTTGAGGAAATTGAAGTTGTTTTAAATGCATTTCTCTCCAGGCATGCCATTCATGCGCCAATGTTGGATCTAAATCCAAGCAGGCACCGGATAAAGTCGCTTGAACGTTACCAAACGCTTGTAAGGATCGACTAGATTTATAACTAGAATCATCTTTTGCACCAGGAGGAAAGTAACTTGCAAGCTTGTCATCAATAGCTTGATCCTTTTTACGCATCATCATCAATTAGCAGGATTTTAATTTAGTAATCATAGTAATCTAGTAGGTTCGTGCTTGTTCGTACTATGCACGTACTGCTGTAGGATCGACCGTATTGTAATGCCAAACTGATCACTACATTTTTTTCATTTGTAATGGCTTACGTTGATGAATTTATAATTTCAAAACATTGTAATACCTAATTTTGTATCCAAAAATGGGAGACATGTACATCCAACAGGGGGGTATGGCAAAGCCTGTTACACTAACTTAGCTTTCAACTTTGCGTGCCCAGTTGCTGTTCATGTATTAAACTTAATTTCAACTGTCATCTTCTAGGTTGAGTTTTAAGCTGTAAGGAATATTTGACTACTTAAAATTATTCACAAGACTGTTCTGAATCAACAATCCAAAGATTTGTTTTATCAAATCTCAAATGCATGAGATAATGTATGAAAAGAATGAAGAAGTCACGTAATCCTTGGAAGCAGCTGATGGAGAAACTGCCTTTGAGGGAGTAAAGAAGGTGATTAATGGAATCAAAGAAATCCTTTTGAGTCACATTAGTGTGGTTTGATGACCACAATCATTGGTTTTGCTCAAAAGGTGAAAGGCTTTTACTGCAGAATTGAGAGTTTCCCAGTGCACAGTGCTTTTTCTTGCATTGTTGTTCAAAACAGTGGGAACAAAAGATTTATTGATTAAGAAAAAGATTCCTTCTCTTTGGAAGGATGCCAAGTATTTCAAAATCTTTGATTTTGATTTGCTATAGATTGGCACCATATGATGACAGTTTTCAAAATATCAACTCACTACAAATTCTCTATCTCATGCAAATTACAGAGTTATATAAAACATGTTGTGGAAGTTATAGACATGGGAGAAAGTGGAATTCATATTTTAATAGACATACTTCCTCTTCAAACTTGTTGCTCGAATTGTTGATTAGATGAGGTTGCGCAACAATCAGTTTACTGGATTCTGATTCAATCATATGACAACTCTAATAACCTGTCAAGATAAAAGTAACCTTATTGCCTTCATCTCCCAACCCTTGCTTTCCAATTACTAAGCAATCATAAACATAATCACCAATCAAAAATATCTCATCATTCTCCCACTTCAAGAGCAAACATGGATCTCATTTATTTTCAACAAAACCTAGTCCCTCTATAACATCGACTAACTTTATATAGAACTCTGAACTAAACTGTAGATAGTTCCTTTCAATTGCAGGCGACTATCTTCATTAGCGCTCATCATGCCTTCAGGGATCTTCATGTAAATTTCTTCATGCAGCTTTCCGTAAAAGAAAGCTGCTTCCACATCCACGATTGATGCTTGCAATCCACGAAAAACTTTGATGATTAACATCACACAAAACTTACATCATTGATAACAGTAGCGTAACTCCCATTGAAGTCAATGCCTGGTACTTTACTGTAGCCACAAGCTACCAGTCTTGCTCTAACAATACCGTTCCGTTTCACCTTGAAGATCCATTAAGCCTTGATGCATCTTCTTCTGCAACTTCTGAACATCCCACACTTTCTTTTCTTCTACGTCATCAAATTCCTTTTTGATTGCATTCCTCCATTTCTCACAATCTGCTGGATCCTTTAAATTCCAAGCTTCTTCAAAGGTTGTTGGTTCTTCAGCTATCTTAGAGAGATTATATTCATTATGCTAGTTTTGCAAGGTGTAAGGTCAATCAGTATTTTTGTTGATGACATATCCCTAATCTCGGCAAAGATAAAGTTCACGATTCGTAACGATCAGCTTCGGAGATGGTTGGACCAGAATTAACACTGTCTGTGCTTGAGCTTTCACTGCCTCTCTTCCTGGTTGTCTTCTTCCTTCCATTGGCTTCATTCTTGTTCAGGCTGTGGTTGTCTTCTTCTAACAACTCAAGTTCAAAGTGTTTATCAAGATCTATTCATATTCAACGATATTTATTTGGTTTTATTTAGGTTCAAAGTTCAAGTTAAGGTTTATTGAAGTTCAACGAGTTTTATATTCAAGAGCATCAATTTATTTCACTTTAATAGCAAAAGCCTCACAATTTCAAGCCTAGTAACGTTTCAATCTTAAATCAATATCATTGGGATCAAGACTTGCTTAATCATCATGACTTCACCAACAAGGAGGGGTACCTCCCAAAACCCAAGGGAAGATGATCAAGGACCTAGAAGGTCAACTAGAATAATGAAGAAACAACCTGGTAGTCATCCTTGACGACCGCAAGAGCGTCAAACAAACAAGATGGTATCTGGTCTTGCTATCAATTGGTAAACAGATGGCAATAAGAATGATAGAATTTAGAAGCTTGAAAGCATCATCACAACAGTTTCCCATCAACATTATTAAGAAGGATTATTGAAATGAGTACAAGATATAAAGATGCCTTCACAAAACTTGTTAGACTTGATCAAACAACTTTGAATGATGATGACATCAAGAAACATTGTTTGGTTCAGAATGCGCAAAATACTGGCATGGTTGATACTATTTTTGAAGCATTAGTTAATGATAAGTCATTTCTAGAGACATGTAATTTTCTAAGGTCAGATGCAATTACACATGATCAGCAAAACAGAGAGAAAAATGCAAGACAGATCAAGAATACATCTCAATCTCATGGTACTACCAAGAAGGATAAAATCAAGACAGTTTTAGCCTTAATTAATGAATTGCAAGTTCAACATTCAATTGATTCTGATGAAGAAATAGACACTTTACCATCTTCAAAATCTGCATTGTTGTGAAAATCAGCATAAGTATCTCCAATAACTTGGATGACTCTTGCTTTAGAAGCAAAGAAATGGGTGTTAAATGAAAGGAAACGCAAGTAACAACAAGGGGATAAGGCTAAGAAGTAATCAGATACAAATGGAAATGATACATTAAAACTGTCTAAAGGCACAGAAACACATCTCCCAATATACAAGTCAATATGTAAAAGTAAAAAATACTGCAAAAGTGGAGGAAGAAGTTCAAGATGACACGGACCATGGTTATGGCTTGTTAATGAGCTCCTTGACGAAGCTCAATGATAATCATTGAGAAAGATATCTAAGTTGACAATCAACTAGGGTTGCATCACTCAAATTCAAGTCCAATGGTTTAGAAGTCATGGATTATTCACGTCGAAAATGCAAAGTCAAGTAATGAATCAATTTTTGTAATGATGAATATGGTTAAGTTAGTGCTTATCATGAATATGAAGCGTGATAACAACACATATTTATAAACTATATTGGATTAGTTGTTGGTTGCTTTGTTAGCGGCAATGTAGGTTGATTTGTTGGAATTTCGCTGGGAATTCTTGTTGGTTGACTTGTTGGGAGGTTTTTGGGTTGGGTGGTTGGGTGGTTGGGTGGTTGGCACTTTTGAGGCTTGAATGGTTGGAAGTTTTGTTGGCAGACGTGTTGGGAGCTTTGTGCATTGATTAGTTGGGCTTTTTGTAGACAGATGGCTCAAGGAAACAACTCAATTGTGTATATTCGAGAGCTTCCAGAAAACAGATGGTCAAAACACCTCTTCCATTGTGCTCATATTATCCCCTTCTGTCTGGCTGCAAGTATTTGCGCCTGTGTTACTTTTGGGCTAATTTATTCTGAAAGGCAGTTGAAAGCATCGTATGGTAGCTGCATGGGTATGGCTTTATCTATTTGGCCGGTATAGCAACTAGCGTCTTATTCTTCCCACTGTATTGTTGGGTAGGTGGCTCCCAAAGAAAGGGTATTCGTGCAAATAACAATATATATCAGGCGACGGTTGTGAGGACATGATGCTTCATTTGTGCTGTGTACATGGGCAATGACTCAAGCAATGAATGAAGTCAAATATCAGAAGTAATTATTAAGACAAGTTTATCCTGAACAATGAAAAAAGCCACAGTAATGTTCTAAGAAATATATGCTTCATGCTTTGTTTCGCTATTATCTCAAGACTTAAAGAATCTAAACCACAAAGATTCATGAAAAGCAATTTATTGATGCTATTGATGCTAATCACTACGACATGCATCAGTCCTCAGAAAGCAAAGCATAAATCTTCCCAGCAATTCTCTTCAATGAAGCAACAGTGATAACTTCATTTTCAAAGTTCAACGTATCCACATCCCACTCAATTTTATCATTCTGACTTTTCAAGAACATCCATTCAACATAATTTGTGACTATCCCATAAACAGTATCCAACCCATTCAAATCAGAAGCAACTTCCATTCCAATTAAGTCCTGAACCATTCCTTGTTCCATATCATCCTTCTTGGCTTCGACTATACATAATCTCTTGTTGTTGCATTTGACCATGAATTCAAAATGCCCATTAGCTTTGACATTGACACCATTCAAATCTTCTTCGATAACAATCTGGATAGAATCTTCCGGTCCAAATAGGTCAGAAACATAGACAAGAATGGGAGCAATGTAGTGCAGCCGGTGAGATTCGTTACCAATGGTGATCGAACTGAAACGTCTTGTGAGAATGACAAGATAATTATGCAACAAATTCACAGTTTCTTGAGGAACTTCTTTGACAGTTTGAGAATAGACATGAATAATTTCGTCATATACAGGAGAAATGAGACTCCAATTCACTGATGGATAAAGTAAACTTTCTTTGAGATTCTTCTTTCCACTCTTTTCTGCAGCATCACTTTTAGCCTGAATAAGAATGGCATTGAGTTCTTCCCATCTTTTCCTTCTTTCTTCTGATGGATGAAAAGTCTTGGTCTTTTTGATGAGAAGTGGTGTATCACCATCGTTTTGGAAGGGAGGCTTCACCAATTCAGAGATTTTCATATGCGGTTTGAGTTTGGTGCCAGTATAGCGATGGAGAGTCAACTTGTCGAGTGAGAATGCGTCTAGTTGAGGTGAGAACTTCTTCTGTACTTTTTCGATGAAAGCAGAAACTGTTTTGCATCCAGTTGGGTCAACTTCAATAGGTTCATGCAAATACTGCACAAACAAAAGCTCTGTCATTTTGTTTTGACGTGTGCGAAAAAATAATAGAGAATTCTATCGTGTGGCATGTTAGCAAGGTACACCTATTACCGAGTCATACTGCCACTCTGCTATAAAGCTGGGACCATCCACGTTTTGATGTAATGATTCCGTTGATGACGCCGGATTATCATGCAATATACCGTATACATAACACTAATATTGAATAATAGTGGATGTCAAGTGAACTAATTTTAAACTTCCAACCGATCAATCAGAATCAACCAATTTGATACCCCCAAATCAACCGAAAAGCATAATTGCCCAGATATTCTCAACGAAGGAATTACATTCTAAAAATGGAGAAGACCATTGCCATGTGGAAAGCGATACTTTGCTATTGTGTACTTAATGAACTGGGAAGAAGATGACATGGATACTGATATCCTTTATACCTAATACAGGTATTGCACCAAAGTGTTGTTAGGTCAGCAGCAGATGCTAATCATCAAAACAAACAAGTATCATTTAAGCCAGATGTCCAAGAAATGGTTAATAAGTTAGATGTGATGCCATCTAATCTTCATGATAGTCACTCTAAACAGAAAACAAGGAAGCAGAATAATGAGGTGGCGGACAGAACAAGATCCAAAACAGGTCATTTAGACCAACATGTTGGAAATAGGACTAGGTCAAAGTTACAAGCCATCTGTAACTCAATGTGGTCAAGAAGTCTTCCCTTTGTATGATGCAGTTATGCTTAAAGGTCATGAGAACTTCAAAATGTTAGATTTTCAACTGGGTAGTAGAAGGGGGAAAAGCAGTCAGACACCCATCCTTATGGAGATACTACAACAGGATATTTCAAGACTGACAAGGAGATCATATGGACAGATTAACTATGATGCAAAGGCATTTTATGACAGAATTTTGCCTAATTTAGCATCAATTGTTAGTGATGCATTTGGGGTACCAAAGAGTATAGTCAAACTCCATAATCACTTACTGCATAACATGAAATACTGTGTAACAGTACCAAGATCACAAAAAGAATGGAATTATTTTCACACAACAAACCATCCAGTGTATGGAACAGGTCAAGGTTCAGGGAATAGTCCCCATGTATGGACAATGATCTCAAGTGTTATATTACAACTGCTAAATAAGGAAGCTCAAGGTGCTCAATACAGGACTCATAACAACATGATTTACAAGATGGTCAGCACAGCCTACGTGGACGATGTAAACACCCATCACACTACGGAAAATGTCATTCCTGGAGGGCTCATCTCCTCTATGTCAGAAGATTTCTCCCGATGGGAAGAAATATTGGAGGCACGTGGAGGTAAACTCGCTCCAGAAAAGTGCTCTTACTATTCAATGGGATGGAAGTTTAGCAGAGGTGGAAAACCAGAAATGATAGATGCCACCCCAAAGGAACAAGATGATATTCATCACAGTTTCGTCACTCGCAGAATATTAGCCTAAATGCAAAATAGGGTGAAAGTCTTTCATAATCAATTTTGCTGGGTAGTGCCTTTCTGTAATGGGGATCTGCATTTACTAAGCTGGAATTATCAATATTAGTCTTCTGTACTGTGTCAGCATGGAAGACTAGATATGCAGGCTGTCCTGGTATACCATCAAATTGTGAATCAGAAGGGTCATAAAAGGATAATGCTTGACTTCTATGAGTATGGTCTAGACAAGTATTGTAACTTTCGGTGTCAATGACTTGCTGATAAAACTTGTCTGCCATTTGATCAGAGAATGAGGACGGATTCCACGGAGTATCACAATGTGTCAAGTAATACTGTTTAAGAGAAGACATGTCTTCAACAGTAGGTAATCTATGCTTAAAATGTACCATACATCCAGTAAGATCTAGAGGGATAGTAAGAATATCACTGTCATTGCTATCCTTAATAATCATTTGTTGTGCTCCTCCGTGTCTATAACAAATAGAATCCATGACTAGGCCAAATTCTCTTAACTGAAATTCTGATAATAATGAATGATTTGATGTTTCATTGTATATGCCTTCATGTACTAATAGCAAAACAGATTGTCCATTGGGTAAGTCTAAGGCAGTAATAGCACTGACAGTTGGAAGATTACGTTTAATTGCCGTTTCATGATCAAAACCAACCAGATTCGCCTTCCTTGAGCTATGGATTGATAATATCTCCCATCCTTTGCCTAGAACACAAGTATCAGCACCACCATCTGGGATACTGATATGATACCTTTCTGGTAAGAAGAGAAGATTCATGCATTTGTTATACAAAGTATTATTTATACTGATACTTGTATGTATGTTATGCTCTGAAGTCCAATAATCATAGTCTGTTTCCCGCTGTGATTCATAAATATTGGAAGTATTGACTGCCTCTTCAAAGAATTCATCAATGAACCCATAATCCTGTTCTGTACCATCTTGAAGTTCTTCCTCCCCTTTCACAGTATTTTTGACTTTTCCATATTGATTTGGCATAGTAGAGGAACTGGTTCTATCCTTCTCAGGAACCTTGATAGTATCCTTTTTGCTTGATGACTTTCTCATTTTATCATCTTCCAGCTGCTGGCGCATTCTTTCATTTAACAGCCACTTCTTTGCTTCCATAGATAAAGTCATCCAGATTTCTGGAGTTACTTGTGCCAACTTGCATACCATTGCTGTTTTTGAGGACGCTGAAATGTCTACTTCTTCATCAGAACCAGCTGAATCTTGAAGTTGCAGTTCATTAATTAGTGCCAAAACTGTCTTGATGTTATCCTTGTTGGTAGTACCCGTAGGTTGGCATGTAGTATGGATCTGTCTTGCATTCTTTTCTTTGGCTTGTTGATAATGTCTGATGGCATGTGACCTAAGGAAGTTGCAAGTTTCTGAAAAGGACTTGTCATTCACCAATGCTTAAAAAACGGTATCAACCATACCAATATTTTGTGCATTCTGGACCAAACGACGTTTCTTGATGTCATCATTATTCCAAGGGGTTTGGCCCAGTAAAACAAGTTCTGTGAATGCATCTTCATAGTCTTGTACCCATTTAAACAGCCCCCCTTTATAATGACGATTAAAGACTGTTGTAATGATGTTTTCTAACTTTTTAATCCTAACATTCCTATTACCATCAGTCTCATATTGATTAATTAATTGATACCACGCCCGAATGCCATCTTGTTTGTTTCTATTTTCCATCAAGATTCCACGCCCTATTCCACCTTGACAAGCACTGAGTAGTGCGCCATACAGTGCGCGTGCATCCTTTTTAATTTGAGATGCTGTAGGTACTTCATCCATGAAATCAACAAAACAGTCTATCCCTTTTTCTAAGTAAGCAGTCTGAAATTCTGTATCAAATAGATAACCTACACCAATTTATCCATAATGACCTTCTACACTGTTTCCAAAACGTTCAAAACGGGCTATGCTTCCATCCCAAATGACTCTTGAAGGTAGGGCTTGACGTCTCTCGTCATTTGCAGCTGATATAGCTTGTGACCTCCCCTTAATCATTTTCATGAAAGTACTTGGATGATCTGGCATTTGATGCTCATCTATACCTGAAGGATATTGCTCTTCTTCATAAGACTTCTTAATATCATTTCTGTATCCTTCAAAGTCCGGTTTTGGCATAAATGCGTGATTTAAATGTTTAGGATAGAAGTCATGAGCATTAGACTTTGCTGAAGTCTTACAGAATTCAGTGTCGTCTGAGAGGACACTTGGTGAAGATACTTTGCTAACACTTGATTCATGCTTCTTAGATGTAGTGCTAATTGTAGATCCAATTAAAGAATCTTGTGTTGTAAAATCTTCTAAGTAATTTAAGAAATCTTTTTGGATCTGCCAATAATGTGCCATATAATGAATTCTTAATGTTTCTATGTTTTCTGTACTTAGAAAATTGATTTCTTCCTCAAACGTGGACGAGATTAATTGCTTTGCCACATCAGCATCATCATCTAAATCCAGAGTTTTCTTGAATTAGCGTCTAAAACACTTTCCCAAACATATGGCTTTAATGATAGAATCTTGGAATACAGAATCTCGCAGATCTTGGCGTGAGAACATATTTCCAAAATCATGTAAGTCCAAATTAGATAACTGGATCATGTTTTTGATGTTACAGAGGTTCATAGATATGATTAATGTCTTAGACTTACATACAGGTCCATCACTTCAAAAAGATTTTCAATTCCTGATGATATGTCTGGAGAACCCCAAAATGATGCTTTAACTGACAATTTACTGTTATTGCTATGACTATCTTCATGACTTTCAGTGACCGTTGGATTGACTTTCTTAGGATTAGGAAGAATATCCAACTTTTGTTCCTCAACAGATGATGCTGACTTGATAATTTTGGCATCTTTGTGTCTTTAGATGAGACAGATCTCTTTGTCTGACGGCCTTGTGGTTTTCTAACATGGTCACCAGGTTGTTTCTTACTTGTCCTGGCTGACCTTCTTAGCCCTTGGCCAGAGTCCCTTAGGTTTTGGGTGACTCCCCTTTTTGTAGGTGAACTCATTGTGCTGATGATAGGCTGTTTCCAGCAAACTAAGACATTTCTAAAGCAGTGAAGTTTTAGACTTGGGGGTAAAAGCACGGAATTTACATAGGAGATCAAGGTTTGGATTTAGAAGAGAAGATGAAGTTTCAGACCTAGAAGATGAAAGTTAAGACTTAGAAGATGAAGCTTTAAACTTATAAGATGAAGTTTTAGACTTAACAGATTTGACTTAGGCAGGTAAAGGCCGTTGAAGATTGCCTTTAAATGATTAATGTAGATTTTCTGAAGTAAAATAAAACTCTAACTGACTAATCGTTGGTCTTAAATTCGTAGTACACAACTGAGCCTGAGTAGTTTAAGGAAGTACAGCTTCAGTTGAACTTGAATGGGCAGAAGACAACCACAGCCTGAGAAGTTAAGAAGTACAGCTATAGTTGAACTTAAAAGGTGGTAGAAGACAAGAGTGACCTGTGATGCCTGAAGTACAGTCACAATTGAACTTGACAGCTTGAAATCCCAGTAGACACTTCCAATGAAATAATAGTAGAAGATGAAGAGGAAACCAGGAGGCAGGAATGAGGAAGTGGGAGATCAAGCACAGACAATTGTTAACTCTGGGTCTGGACCAGATTACCAAATTTGTATACCGCTTGGATGCGCCCCATTGGTGAGGGTAACGAACAGCGGTCAAACTCAAAGTGTGTTTAGACTGGTTACAGTGAAGTTCCAGTTGTTGTGACCTTCCAGCAAAGATGAGTACCCATGTGGATTCCAATGCCAGCTGCTTTACGTGTTTT
>CAAAJI010000252.1:0-19872 GCA_900642245.1 Fragilaria radians
GATATCAGTAAGATGCTCGAAATCCTCAGACATGTCATCATCTAGATGAATGACATTGTTCTCCTGGGGTTCAGGTTTGAACTTAGCCTTCTTCTGGGCTTCTGCACTGGACTTCACCTTGATACGGCATTTGGCCTCTTCATGGCCTGTGTTTCCACAAAAAGTGCATTTAGAAAAGAGTTTCTTTTTGATTTGCCCCTTATAAGTGTTATTTTTAGTAAATTTACCATATTTATTATCTGTGCGCTTATGCGCGGTTTTTTGCTTGTCGTGCGTGTTACGCGCCATTGTACCGATCACGATGAGTCGATCGAAGTAAGAACTGACCTCGCTGTCAGTTTTTGTGTCATCCTCCCACTTATAGTCGGAAGTGGATATGACGACGTGTACTTAAGCTGGTAAGGCTTCGTATAACATTTCTCTGATGTCATCGGATTCGAACTTCATGCCGATTCCCGGTAGGTATGGGATATACCTGTTAAACTGCTGTAACCTGTTGAGTAGCGTCGCAGTTAAATAGTTGTTTGGAAGACCCAAACCACGCTTCATAAAGCGTTTTTGCTCTTGGCGCGCGCTAGTACTGCAGTACTTAAGCGCGTCATCAAAAGACTTTTCAGTCCACAAATGACCTTTGGGTAAAGCCGAAAGGACATTTTGCCAATTGGCAAGCGGGGTTCCGCTTAAAAGTATGGAAACCGCACTCACTTGTTCGTTTACGTTTGTTAACGGTGCGTTTTATGTGTACTCTTCTAACATCGCGCGGAATTTGCAAAATCCTTCCATGGTGTGCCCCATCCAAGGCGTGTAGAACTTTTCGTACAACTCCGATTTGGGTTGCTCGGGGTTCCTCCTGAGTTTCACTTTCACTGGAGCTAAAACACCTTCTGTTGAGTCAGGTTCAGGAAACAGGGGAATCGGAGCCTTGTGTTTTGGGTTGTCCGTTACTCTCGCCTCAAAATCGCCCGATTTCCGTGGGACCAACTTCGACATCATCTTAGTTTGCTTTTCAACCAATAAAAATATCAAAAGAGACCGGAAGAAAGAGAAAAATTCGTCCCTCATTTGCTTCTGAACTTATTTTCTTTTTATTTCTACCTACAGGTTAGGACAGAATAGATGGCAACAAAGATCAGATTTTTTTTCAAGGAGCATGATTATTATAAGAAAAAAAGTGCCTGAATCTTTCCTATAGGCATGCGTTTTGTTACAAGAGGAAAGTTTCAAAAGATTCCTTGGTTTCAAATGCACTGCCTAATGAATTCTTACGTTACTTGGAATAGTGGACTAGTGGTTGTTACAATTCCGAGTGGGTGTGAGTTATTTGTTTGCATTACTATGGTCATTTTTGTAGAACATGACAAAAATGACTCTAAACTACAGAGCCTTCTTCATTGTTGATGTTGTATTCGAAGTATTCCAATGGATTCTGATGTGGTAAGAGCAAACCTTCATTATATTATTCCAATCAAGAGTCTCAAACTGTTGATTTTACCACCTGTAGCTATGTTGCATTCACAATCCAGCCTTCCAATGCTCCTATAAGGACAACTCAAGGTGTAAATAGGACTAAACACTCTAAGAGAGCAATGCTACGCTGCTTGTGAATTTCCTAAGATTTATAGTAAATATGAGTCTTCTTTTCACTTTCTTTTCGCTTCGTTTTTTAACGGACTTTTAACCATAAAAATACGTATTGGTTCCATATAATTTCTCCTAATCTCCAACACACTCCTGCTGGCCAACAATGGCAGATATTCCCAAGATTTTCTTGCATAGTGCATTGAATTTCTTTCCAACAATGGGTTTTGTCATGTAGTCTGCTAACATCTTGCTTGTTGGACAGTATTCAAATTGGGCTAATTTACTTTCAATGATATCTGTGATACAATAGTACTTAATATTGAAATGTCTTGTCCTCTTACCAGAAAATGATTTTCCATTCAACTCCATCTTCATTGAACTTTGGTTGTCTCTGTAGATGATGTTCATTGCGATTTTTAAGCCTTGACTTTCCAGAAACAATTTTGTCCGTAGTACTTTATTAATGACATCATCAACTGCAATGAATTCTGCCTCTGTTGAGCTTCTTGAGTTCACTTTCTGTTTTGTAGAGATTGAACTCAGAACTCCATTGCCTAATGTCATTACTGTTGCCTTTTCAAGTCTTTGTGCACTCCAAAAGCTGCGTTGATATACCATTTAGTTGTATTTGATTCATCCATTGACACTGCTGTCACCACTTCTTGTGTTGCTTTTAAAAAAATTCATTATTTTTATCAATTTCTTCCAATCATTCTCTGTTGGTTCAGATACCCTTGTATATCTTGCCTTCCATGTTTGCATAAGAACATGCCCTTCATCACAAAAGTATGGAAATATCAGCTCTTTCCTTGTTTAATTTGTTTGCATATGGGTCTACTTTAAAAAGATTTTTGTTCCACAGACATTCCGACACTCCTGTTAACTTATAAGGGAAGTCATCAATCATGGTTTTGACATACTTTGTCATATCAATCTTTAATGATCCTGGAAGAGTATAATTAAAATTCATCCCAAGATATTCATGTTGTAAGCCTCTTGTTGCTTTGACCTTTCCTATTCCATCTGATGCATACATTGATTGTAGCCAACCTAGGAATTTGTCATTTACTGTTTTGTCCTCATGATTGGACTTCACGTCATCAATGTGTCATGTTATGGTGTGCTGTTTGATTTGCAATGCATGGGCCAAGCGGATTAATCTTGAATCCAATTCCCTCAATATCCTTGCTGAATTTCTTATAATAGAGTAGCACTGACTGAAGCATTCCATATAATGCTTTTAGCACAATGACATAAATGCCCTTTTTGTTGTTTTCATTGATCACATATGATCCATATTTTTCTGGGTCTAATTCAACTAACATGTCAACAATTTGCCCACAAATTTTCATAATAATTCTGTCACCTTTTTCCTTTGGTTCAATTGTTGTTTGCACAAAAGCATTTGGCACATCTGCAACCATTACATCTCTATGCTCTTTGGCATCTATGACTGCAGTTAGAATAATTGATTCCGTGATGGCAGTTGGACTGGCTACCTCATCCCTTCCAACATAAGGTACGCCCTTTGATGCTTCCATCATTCTTCTCTGTTAGGAATATTAAGCTCTCAAAGGATCTCTTCTTTTCAAGTGTAGTGACTTCTTAAATATTTACAGGTTCAAAGACATTTCTTTTGTGTAGCTGTACCATTTCATTCATGGCAGCTTCTCTACCTTTCATTCCAAATTTCTTTATGCCTTTTACTAGGCTTAATGACTGCACAAATTGGCGACCTTGCATTTTTGTTGATTCAACAACTCCCATATTCATGCAAGACATAATTTTGGTGATGACTTTAGCATTATCAATTGTGTATTCTTCTTGAATCTCTTTTAAATTTGCTGTCATCTGGTGGAGAGATAACTTTTCAGGGGGCTTGGATATTCTCCCTGATCTGGTCACAGTTCTATTATTCTCATCTTTGCATTATTGTTGTTATCAGGTTGTTCATCTTCACTATCTTCATCATCTGATGTCATAACTTCTTCATTGGCATCATCTGAGTCTTCATCAAGAACATTTTCCTGGGTATCATAGTGATTAGTGTTATCTTCAATCATGTCTTGATTGTCATCTTGATTATCATATTTTGTATTTTCTCCAATTTCATTAGGATCCATTTCATCATATAGATCACAACTCTCATCATCACTGTCTTCAGCTTCAGTAATTGTATCATCAGCTTCCACTCCTGCAATCCAGGCATGGATGTCACTCAAATGATGTTTGTCTGTGATCTTTAAACGTTTTGGCATACATTCCAAGTCTGCAATAGCATGAACTTGTTGCACAATGGCTTGTGTGAGTGGCTGTTGTGTTATATATTGCCTTTGGATTATTTGATTTGTTTGTAAATGAAGTAGCTCATGTCCACCTTAAAAATTATCAGAGTATCAAAGATAGATACAATCAAGGGTTCTTGGAAGATTTGAATTCTTTGGTCTTGGATCATCATGAGCTTGTACATAAGTACCAAATGAATATTTGCAATGTTTTGCACAATCCAACATTTTTCCATGGATTATCATCCTTGGACGATAAAATGGGGAACACCATTCTTTGCTAGAAAAACGTTTAACTTCTTTGCTGATTCAGCTACTAACATCTTGATCATTACTTTTGGTAACTTCTGGAAATCTAATCCATGATATGTTGCATGAACTCTCTCTTCTATCACGCAAATGCTCCGTTCAATATCCGGGACATGCTCATTTGGGCTTGAATAGTTAATGTTAGTAACCGGTTTGTGTTCCATCATTTGAGACATTAGCGAGCAAAATTAATTATCACAATACAACTGTGTCACCGTGAAACCTCTTTTTTGAAAAATAGCAAGATTTGTAGTTAATGTTCCTCAATTTGTGTATAACGTCAGAGTATCATCTGTCGAATGGATGTTTTCAACCAGCTCTGTATTCAAGAAGACAGTCACACTTGATTGATAATCAAGTTGAATACAGTTTTGCATCATGTCAGACTGAACAAATCCATACAATACATTTACACCAGCCCATGCACTTGTTGCTCTGGGAACCTCTGCATTTGGTGATTGATCAGTAGATGATGACTGTGATACCGTTATTGTTGAAACTGCTTTAATTGACTGAACATGACTTTGCTGAGACTTGTTGATTGACCGTTATTCTCTTGGTTTATTTTTATGACAACATGCTGGCAAACAATGCCCAGGTTTGCCACAGCAGTAGCATTTCCCTTCAAGTGGAGCAAAGGATAAGTTGATTTCTTGTTCTTTTGATTCCTCCTTTTTAGCTTTTTGTTTAAACGTTTCATCTTGCTCTCTTTTCATCTTTGCTGGATTATCCAATATATGGTTGCTAAGAACATTGTTGGCTTCAGTTACCAATTTTGGATATTGATTGTTGCCTAAGGACTGCTGGGTGTTCAACCCATTCAACAATGAGCCAAACTTAGTTCTGTTGGCATTTTTTAGGCATAAATGAGCAAGAAATTTTTCAAATGTTTTCTCTTGACATTTTTTGATTGATACTGGATGAGATACATCATATTCAGGTAGACTTTCTGCAATCTTCTTGATAACCAACGGTCCACCAAGGTGGGATTCAAGTAAATCCCTTGCAATTCTGAAACGCTTCATCCAATCCTGGAGCAATTCTCCTTCTTTCTGCTTTGTATTCATCAGTCCTCTGATTGAATCCAATACAATGGACATGTTATATTGATGTTCCTGGTAATGCTGAGTATGTACCTGAATTGCTTTCAACAGCTCAATAGGGTCATTTTCAATTGTCAATGCAAATTCAACACGTGCCTCTATCTTCTGCTTCATACCCTTTGTGCATCTGTCCCAGAGTATTGCATATGCCTTAATGAGATAATTGTCACAAACATTGACTCTTCTCTTGTATTCTTCATAGTCAGATTTATACACCATTTCATACTGTTGGTTTTCCTGATCTCTCACCAATGCATCCTTGGAATCACTGAATTTCTTAGATACTCTCCACTTTTCTGTGTTGATGGGTCTTAATTCCTTCAAAGCACTCCCAATATCATTGCCATATTCAAAAGTCTTCTTAATGCAGTTCACCACAAACTCAGTGGTGATCTCAAAGTCTGAAAATTGAGTTGCTGAACCCAAGTAATAGTGGTAGTCCTCGATTCCCTTTTTCATTTCAGTTTTCCCTTTTTTAGCTGTTGGCATTGGATTCCTCTACCTCCTGGAGTCTTCTTGAAGTTTCCCTTACTTCCCTTATTCATTGTCA
The DNA here is from genome assembly GCA_900642245.1 of Fragilaria radians. NCBI lineage: Eukaryota > Bacillariophyta > Fragilariophyceae > Fragilariales > Fragilariaceae > Fragilaria > Fragilaria radians. Next base: position 5,829 of record CAAAJI010000252.1, read on the forward strand.
ATGTGTCTGGTGAGATCCTTGTGTTCTGTTGCGCATGGCGTCTTCTTCAGGTTGCTCTTCCACCTGGAATTCTTATCAAATCTCACATCGATTCGTTCACGATATATTTTAGATAAAGTGTTTATTTTACCACCTTTAGCTATGTCGTATTCACGATCCAGCCTTCCTATGCTCCTATAAGGACAACTCAAGGTGTAAATAGGACTAAACACTCTAAGAAAGCAATGCTACGCTACTTGCGAATCACATTCTTTTCGCTTCGTTTTTTAACGGACTTTTAACCATAAAAATATGTATCGGTTCCATATAATTTCTCCTAATCTACAACACAAACGCAGAAGGAGGATGATAGTATTGAAGATTTCCTTCATAGCTTTTTCTCTTTTCTTGGACTCGAAAAAGAATGCCGTTCAGTGTTTCACATCACCCCGAGCGTCTCGTACAATGACGTATCCTCAAACAACACTAGCACCTAAACATCAAGCATTGGTTTTACAGAGCAACAAAGTTAATGAACTTGATGAATTGCAACAAATTGTCCGTGAAGCATCTCAGCTCAGCTTCCAGGCTGATAATAGGGTGCAAAATCTTGAATCACAAGTCAAGGCGTTAGAGGAACAGATTGTTCTGAAGGAAGAAGAAATTCGAAAAGGGTCAGATACTTGGTCTTTGGAGAAGATATCGCTCGTGGCAAAGATCGCTGAACTTACTGGCTTGATGAACGAAAACAGCAATTCAGGACAAGATGGTTCTGATTCCAAGAAATTCCTTGCCATGGAAAAGGAAGTGAACACTTTGAAAAGACTCCTTGCCGAGACACAAGAAGTTCTTGAAGAATCCAAAAAAGTTGCTGAAGAATTAAAATCTCGTCTGATGGAAGGGGAAGATATGCTAGAATTTGAACAAATGCGTTTTGAAAAGGAAAAGAAAGAGATGGACAGAAAATTAGAGGAAGAAAGAATGAAAATGAACTTAGTGACCCGTGAATTCGAAAGTGAACGCGATCAATATGTAAGGGATCGTGAAGAACTCTTGAGGCGAATGGAGGAAGCGTTAAGTAAGCTAAGAGACGCCGAGAAGAAAGTAACCGAGGAGAAGCTCCTTTACGATAGAGAAGCAACATCGCTAAGATCCAAAATTCGAAGTCTCCAAAATGATCTTACAGCCACCCAAAACCTTTTGTCTAAGGAGACAACGCGCTTTTCAGAAGAAACTTTCAAACTGAAGGAGCAATTAGACGAGCAACGAACAAAGCTACAACAGACAGAGCAGCAATTAAGAAAAACGGAAAAGGAATTTCGAGATACGACTCAAGTGCTAGAACGACAAATATCGGCGGAACGCGATAGGGTAAGGGACTTGACCAAAAATTTGGAATCTGAAACTGAGCGCTTCTTAAAGGAAAGGATGCAATTAGAATTGCAACTTTCTGAGGAAAAGTATAAGCTGGAACAGATCGAATCAACTCTTGAAGAAGAAACTAAAAAATTTGAATCTGAAAAGACCTCACTTGAAAAAAAGTTAGTTGAGTCAGAGGACCTTCGAAGATTAAAGGCGCGTCAAATGAATGAACGATTCACTGCTATTCGCACAGAACTTACAGAAAGGTTAGAGTCCGTGAAACGAGATGCTAGGCGTGATAAACTACGATTAATTCAGAAATATGAATCACAGCTTCAAGAAGTGAACGATAAGGTAAGCAACCTCGAAGAAGACTTAGTATACGCAAAGGAGGATTACAGCAAAGTATCCATGCAATTGAGTGAAATGAAATCTGCAAAGGAACGACTAAGTTCTGAAAAGGAACGAAGTGATCGTCAGTTCCTACAAACGATTTCGGCACGGAATATGGAGATTACTGGATTAAAGCAAGACGTCGAGAGTTTGAATGTTGAAGTGAGGGAGAGAGACGAAATGATATCCCGTTATGAAACTAGTTATCGTGAGCTGTTGAAGTTGTCTGTCCAACTGACTCGTCAACGTCTCTCCAAGACGCCGTCTCGAATCGCAAACATTGTTCAACGCTTCAAGAAGGGGAAAAAAGAATAATTATTTTTTGTTTTCATCATCATCGTCGTGTGTGTATGTCCTCTTTTGATTTCTGTAATAATTCTTTGGTTCAATATTTATTTCAACTACTTTGTTTACGAGTTTATGTCTTTACTAGTCCAAGCTTGTTTGGAGCGAGATTTCCAAACAACATCCAATCTCGCTCTTCGAATTAATTGTACGCCACGCATGACAAATTCAAACTTTGCTAATGATGTTTCAATTCATCACAAGACACTTGAAGAACAGGGTGCAATAAATAATGAATATTGTATACTAATGTTTTGTAAAATGTTTTCTTCCGTAATTTATTATCCTACAGATATCGTGTTGATCGTAGCAGACGTTGACAGTATCAACAAATTCACAATTAGTATACATCCTAACACTACCAATATGCAGAAAGAAATTCCATATGTCGAGAACAAGTATATATGATGCGATTTTTGTAATAAGTTAATTGATACAACCCTACATAAGACTCCCTTTTGCTTAAATTTCAAAATGGTGTATAGTCCTTTTACCTTTGTTGCACTAATTCCCGAATTGTGCTTTCGCTTGCTGGTGCAAAGTATATGAGACCCTTTACAAAGTTATCGTCACTTAAATCATCCACAGAGGATGAAAATCCCGATAATTTCCTCCCATCCTTGTTAAAAGAGTCTCCCATCATCCCACTCACAGAGGAGGAACTATGAGTACTGCTGACATCGCGGTCGAAACTTTCAAATTTTTCCTTAATAAAATTGACCTTTGTCTTGCGATTCTTGAATTTATACTCATCGGGTACCTTTTCATCGGAAAGGCTCTGAAATATCTTTCGTCGTTCCTTTTTTTCAATGCCTTCCTTCCCCTTCTTTCCTGTATCTGTCGTGTCTCTTTTCTCACGGCTCTTCTTTTCATTCTTTGTTTCCTTTTTCTTCTTCTGATGTCGGTCAGTGGGAAATGCCACCTCAAGGTCATCCACTCCCCGAATGTGCAATCGATCAAGATCCGGCATTGGAGGAGGCATTGCCAATACTTGAGTTTTTGGTCTCGAAGGCATTGAATGCGGTCTCTTTGTTGCTGCTTCATTGTTAGTTACCGGAGAAGACGCTGTCAAATTAGATTCAGTTGTTACAGTTGTCTTCTTCTCTCTACCGAGAAGGCGAGTACCAAGTGCTGCTAGAAATGCGGCCTTGTCCGAGTGAGGCTTCTCAGTGATCTGTTTCTTTGGCACGTCCTCCAAGCGCTCAATATCAGCAGCTGGAGCAAGATTGCTCATGGATGATAAAGAATAGTCGTTAACAAAGCAGATGGAAGCTCGTGTATTGATTGGACTTTCCAATGCATTTCGACTCCTTGAGGGTAACGTAAATTGCATGTCTCCAATTGATTGATCTTATGTATTAAAAAATATCGATCATGTAAACTCTTACACGAAAGGAGGGTGTATCATGAGAAGAAATTTTCAATGGTAAACTGCCACGCAAGGCTTTCGAGCTTCAACATCATCAGATGGGCAATATCCCCTGGTCTTCTAAGGCCCTATCTGTAAAGAAATTCAAGGATATCTTGTTGGTCCGGAACAAGGTCTGGAAATTTTTATGAATGATCATGCGGTAAACAAGAATATCGGTTAATTTTTGTTCTGAAGTATCTGTCGCAGAACCTAAAATAGATACAACAGAAAGGATATATCTCAAATGAAGACTTCTCAGGAATAAAAAGAGAAAAGAAAATAATGCTCAGGATTGGGGGGCAAATCAAAGATATTTTTCAAGGCTTATGTTTCATATGTCGCATCAAATTTTTTTAGAAATTGTTTTGTTGTAATTGGGTATGCGTTGTCATTGTTAGTTTGATAGGGTTACGACTATTACAAACCATGAGTAACCGTTCGAACAACGAAAGGATGAGGAATCAGGAAGGAATTTGATTTGATTCTATCGTTCCACAATATGGTATAGAAGAAACACAAAAGTATGTTGTTCCATGAATGGAAGAAATATACGTTCAATTCAGAGTTCGTTAGTATCCTATGTACTTATTACCATCAGCATCTTTACACGGATATACTCCAAAAGCATGCAATTTCGCATATGCTATATGTATTGACTAGGATTGCAACACCAAGATTGAGTTTTGAATTTGATGCATGCAAAAAGTTCAAAGCAAATGTCATCTTTTACCTTGGTAACCTCATGCCGCATCCCTGTTTGTAGTTGCCATTTAACTTCATCTAATAACTTTAAACGTGCCTCATATGGTTATCAATGATACAAAAGACCGGCATGGTGTTAAAGAAGTTTCAAGTTATAGAGATAACTTCAATTTGCACCTAGCGGATAGGGAGGTCTCAAAAACTTGGAAATAAATTATGTTGAAGCCTCTAATTTCTCAATAAGCGACATAACACCGCTTACTTCATCAAAAGCTTCATATATCCTCAATTTCAAAACGGTCTTCTTTGTGCATCTGGAAATATCATCGTTGACTATCATTAAAGCACTGAAACCAAACCAAACACAAATTTAGGTAGATAAACGTAGTAGTGCTCGTGTATCGCAACTTTTGAACAAATATCAAAGAAAAAATCCGTTGCTTTTTAAAACAAAAATACTTCGTTAAATCATGTGAGATTGAATGCTTTGTATAGGAACTAAAAAATGCACTGATTCCGTTGAAATCATAACGGGAATGTGACATCGAGAAAGAAAAAGTGAAATTGGACACTCGCCAAATCAATTCCTCAGATCAACGATACATATTTGTTTCATAATATCAGAAGTGATAACGATTAAAGAATAGCAATGCAAGCCAAGCCTAAGTTAGCTCATCATGATGCATTGGCTCAAATGCAAACAGCTGTTTCAAAATATGCCAGAGCCAATGATAGACGAATGGTGCTTCGCTCGATGCGTGATGTGAAATATCTAAAGTGCATTCCTTTGGAAGGTACAGCGACTCCTACTCGTGACAACTTAAAGCTATACGAGGATGAACTCATAATGGAAGAAAGCATAATTTTAAATGGAGTTCCATTTCACGGATCGCATCACTTTCTGACAACGCTCCATGAGCTTTGTGCAAAACTTTGCGAACAAGAGGGAGTCTGGCTGAGTCCACAGGACCTTTATGATGAGCTTGTCACGAAAATGGCCAGATCCACGTCATCTGCAGACTCATTTTTCAAATTGAACTCGATGATTGGGTCGCCTGACTTAATGCTTTTGCCAACAACTCAAAAGCAGGCATTTCCAATAAAATTGAACGTGTATGTATCATCAGGAGAAGTACATACCAACTTGAGCACGACGAATGCCTTTGGGTTGTTCCGTAAATCTGATGTTAGACCTGCTGATTTAATGGGTGGTCCAGTTAGCAGCAGACCATGGATTGTTATTCATGCGACTGTGGATGAACGTGCGAACGTTAGCACAAATAAGACTGTCAGACAAGCTCGAGTTCTTTTGCCAGAATCCTTGTATTGAGATCGCTTGCCGCAACTGGTTGTACGATATCCGATATAAAGCCAGATTGATGGAAAAGTAGTTCTTAAATGTAGATTAATGCAATTTAACATGCCAATGTTAAGTAAAAAATACTTAGATTCCCAGTATTTCAGAAACTAATGAAACCTATCTAAAAACATATAAAGAATAATATACCTAAGTCATTAACATAGTTTAATCATGCAGTTGAGGACCTTTGAAAAAATTGAAAGTCTGAGATGCAATGTTCGGCAAGAACATTTTGTGTCTTTCAAGGATAGCTTTTTTAAGGTACTGCTGGATTGTCATCTATATGTCTAAAGGGAGAAGAAAGGTCATTAAATTTGATGGATACCCTCCCAGTCAAGCTTGTGGAGTTTACAGGGTGGCCAAGTTGAAAGCAAATTCGTAGTATTGATTCAAAAGACATTATTTGATTGATTAAGGACTTTGGAGATGGGAACCAGAAGAATGATGATAATGCGGAAAGCTATCAACGTGTTGCTGTTGATGCTGTTGAGTTCATAGAAAAGAGCAGGAAAGAATCTGGTGCATTGTTAGGGAAGAAAAAAGCTTCAAGTCGTAAGATACTAAAGAAAAGGAAGACATTGGAAGGTTAATTCAATACTGATGCTTCCAGAATTTTGGATGCATCAAAATCAGGGACTGAAACGATTATAGATCAAAGAGAAAAGAACCTCCAAGATAGACAGGAACCATCCTGATGTCGACTCAAGAACGTAATCGAGAGAAGCTATTGATAAGGATTTCAAGATATGAATTGGAATAAATGTGAATTATGAAGCACATGTGAAGTAAGTTGTGAGTTTCCTTGGAAATTGGTGAGGTGATTGGATAGCGCGTGATAGGAAGGGTGTAACATGTATTGCTTACATTCAATGATTTGATAGTAACACTTTTGGCGTGACCTATCAAATTTTGAGAAGAGCAACAGAGAGCATTCAGCAAGAGACGGTGATTAAAATTATCAATTACATTTGACGAGAAGAGGACTGATGACCATATGTATAACTAGGTATGTTGACTGGATTATAAATTTTCATTTTTTCCAAAGGACTATTGATGCCGAGAATGATTACAGAAAATGTGTTTCTCTCTTATGAAACACCACACATATCACGGTGTTCTAATTGCAACGCTTAGAATTTTGAGATAACCCTTCAAGTCTGTCTCCAACCTACACACAAGTAAAAATGTGATAAAAACGGCATTGCGTGAAATACTGAGGAGACAAAGCATGCATATACTACCGTGAAATACTGAGGAGACAAAGTATGCATGTCCTCTCATCTACATGAACATGTTCTATTATTACCCCTGAGATTTTGGACTCTATTGGCGAGCAAGTGTGGGACATTTCTTCGATAGTTCTCGGCATGTTCAATTTTGGGAAATATGAAACTTCCTTCAATGAATATTGTGAAAAGGCCGATCATGATATGGGTAGTGATTTGATTTGATTTGAGACAGAAAGTGAAAATGACTATGTGCCGGTTTTCTACAGCAATTATCATAGAACGAGCAACCAGAAGTAAAATAACAAATTGGGGCTTCCATGGTTTTCAAGTATAACATGAAGTTCACATATATATTGGTCGTACCTAGTGATCATTTTCCAAATGATCAATTCCTGTAGCAACAACTGACACTCGAATGAATCCTCGTAAGCTTTCATCATACGTCCAGCCACTAATGATTTTGGCATTGGATTCCTTCAAACGATTTTTGATATGAGAAATGATTGCATCAGATTCCAATAGATTCAAGTCACTCCCGCCTGATACATTAATTATCAATCCCTTGGCAGAAGAAATATCCAAATCGCTACCAAGCAAAGGATTGTCCAGTGCCATATTTGCAGCTTCAAGGCCCCTACCCTGACCAACAGGAACTACTCCCGTTCCCAAGAGAGCATTGCCCATACCGTACATTACGGCTTGGAAGTCAGCAAAATCTGTATTTACCAATCCTGGCTTTGTTATAAGATTGGATATACTCTGTACACCACCCAACATGACATCATCTGCCATAGAATAGGCTTCGATGATGGATGTTTCCTGGGTCGCAAGCGATAAGAGATTTTGATTGGGGACAACAATTAACGTATCCACAACGTCTCGTAATCTTTGGACTCCCTCAGCCGCTGAATCATGTCGGTATATTCCCTCGGATAGGAAAGGGAGAGTCACGACTGCTACTGTCAGTATACCCAAGTGGTATGCGATTTCGGCCACAATGGGCGTAGCGCCAGTGCCTGTCCCACCACCCATTCCAGCCGCCAAGAAGATCATGTTGGCGCCCTGTAATTCTGCCTCAATATCCATCCGACATTCTTCGGCAGCTAATCGGCCCATTTCAGGATCTGCTCCGCATCCAAGACCACCTGTCAATTCCACCCCCAATTGCAACCGCTGATCGGTGAGAGTTGTACTTAAGTGCTGAGCATCTGTATTCATGGCCAAGAAATCCACTCCTAAATGTTTTTTATACGGTAAGTTTAAAAGATGCAAAAGTTGGAGAGGGTAGACCTAGTTGAAGCATTTGCTTCCAGCTGCGGAGGTCACATACCTTGAAGACCCTTTGATATCATGTGATTGAGAGCATTACAGCCTCCACCACCGATACCAGCAACAACAATCCTTGGAACGAACTCATGCAATTGAGCTCTAACGCCACGTCGCGTTGTCGATGTTTCAGTTGGTGCATCGACGACATTGTCCTTCTTGTCGGTGAGCCTATTTGTATCGATGACGTCAATTTTATGTTCAACTAAATTCGAGATGAACTCAGATGATAGTTTTTTCGATTCTCCGATTCCAGACGGTGCATATCCGTTTGGAGGGCTACCTTGAAACTTTACGAGTTCCTCTCTCGTTTTCTGAGGTACATTTTTATTGGTTTCCTGATTTGTTTTATTGATTTCCTGATTTGTCGTCGACGATGTTGCTGGTTTTGGATCAGCTTGTTTGGTTCCTAACGCTTTCAGGGCCTTACTATGGAGATCCTTTTGAGACGTTGACGCACAAAAACGTCGGCACACCACCATTAATGGCCAGGAAGTCTTGACTGTTGTTACTCCTAACATATGAGAATGTTGTCGATTCCCTTGTTGTATTTAACCTTTGCAGTTTTGGTTGAGCACCAGTAGTAGCACCAATAAAACTTGAGAGATTCAAGTTTAGCGACGCTTATTCTTTATCCTTAATCCTCTACAAAAAGTTTAAATATAGTACAGTTACTGCGTAGATTCAAGTAAACTTTATGTAGACAACTTCAACAGCACATGATCATCTGATTTTAACTTTCAAATTTTATTCTCTTGGCTCATGGTAGTCAAGGCAGCACCAACATAGTGGTATTCAATTGGCAACCTTTTTAACATATCAATAGGTGTTTTGGACCGTTGTTTTGGCTTCTTATTGGCAATAATTGCAAACCAATGATATATGGCATGGTTTCCCATTCAATTATGATCATTGTTGTTCATGATTTCGGCACCAATAAATTTGTATTTGTAATTTTACAACATTGGGAGTAATGCATTATTTCTAGTATAAAAGGTTACTCCGAGTACTACACAAGAAAAGACAAGACAGAAAACTAATTCCATTTTTTCATCGCCTCGTCATTGTTCGAGGGTTACATCATTGTTCGCACTATGAAGTATACAGTGTAGTACAACAATTGGCTATTCCAAAAATATTTTAAAGGTTGGAAGTATGGAAGAACCTTTGCCCTCTCCTATTCAAAATGGATCTATCGATAATGAGGAGTTAATTGATACAGAAAAGATTCCTGTGAAGGACAGTGAGGTGGTGCCTGAGGATTTCCCGATTTATGGTACTTGTAAGGAACCTCCTTTGTTAGAACCTGACGTCGAAGTTCAGGGAGTACATGATGTTTTGAATGCTTTGAGCGAAGAGGAACGCAATTCCTTACCAGACGAAAACATGCCATTAAGGCACTTTCGTGCGGAAAAGGTAAGATATTTTTGTTTGTTATAGCACAATGACAGAGTACAACTTCTTGAGTCACAAAACGAATGAAATTCTGGAAAAGGCGGCAACGATCATATCACATCTCTTCCATATGACGATCGCAAAAACTAACGTTACATGTATCGCTTTACAATCACTCTTTCAGGGACACTTAAATGATGCTATTCGTAAAATCAAGGAAACATTGGCTTGGCGCAAGGAATTTGAAGTCGATAAGATCATCCATTGCTTTGATGACGATGGTGATGCAGAAATGAGAGCCATTATTGAAAAGGAAAATGAAACTGGAAAAATATATGTCCGCGGTTTCGACCGAGAAGGGAGAGCTGCGATGTACATGCGTCCACATCATGAGAATACTCACAATGCCCTTAATAACATGCGTCATCTGGTATACTCCCTTGAAAGAGCTATTGCATGTACGAAGAAAAAGTCAGGTTTAGAAAAGATTGTCCTCATGATTGATTATGAGAACTTTCGAATCCGAGATTCACCTCCCATGTCGACATCGAAATGGACCGTAAGTATATTACAGAATCATTACCCAGAACGTTTGTTCAAGGCCTACATTTTGAATCCTGGATTCGTCTTTCGTACATTCTTTTCTGTCATCCGACCCTTTTTAGATCCCGTCACAAAGTCCAAGTTGGAGATGGCTACGGGTACGGACGAAAAGAAGAAAAAACTTGGACAACGATTCGATCTGTCAGTCCTAGAGGTGTGTTCGGGGGGTGAACCAGGCGCTGTTCGAACATTTGACTCAAAATCATACCTCTCAATTCCTTTTGATCAAGGTTACGAGTAACTCCATATTCTCATATCTCATACAGATTTGATATAAAAATCTTCAAACAACTAAAGCCTTACGCAACACACTTATTATTTCGCTTCATTAATTTCAAAGACTGGTTTGACAGGATTCCCATTTTCATCACGAGTCACTCGTAACCCTCCTTTTTGAATTTCGTCACCGACATAAATTTCTGGATTGAACCCGACATCACCAACATGAAAACCTTCCGAAAGCGATGACACTGATCCTTCTACTTTCGTGAGACTTACTTTGTTTTGGACGACATCCATCTCAGAGTTTCCTGGCGCCAACCAAAGTTCCAACTCCTTCTCGAATGGCCCACCCATATTTTGAGGTCGTAATTCTCGTTTTGAGTATTCCAATATGAGACGCTTTTGACTGATCACAGCCTCAACTTCACTTGGGAGACATGTGCCCTTGAGATTATCTTTTATTGTACATCGTGCCACTTTACCAACGAACCAAAATAAACTAGGATCATTCAATGGACTACGGACATAGACATCTGCCACACACAACGCATCGCTGGGAGGAAGTCTCTCATTTGCCCCATTGTTCCTTTGTCGATGTTCCTTCAACAGTCGATCAAAGTTATTTGCAGCCTGTCGTAATGGCTTTGTTCCACTCCCAGAAAATCCAGATACAGTTCGAACTTTTGCATTCCCCGCTATTGTTGATTTCGATGAAACTCCAAATCCTTGACTCTTGCGTGTACTACTACTTGCTGATGATTCCTTCCCACCTTGAGAGACAGACGAGGATTGCGATGATGAGACTTTCTTTGCCCATCGCTCCTGTGACGGACGTGATGGAACGGAATGACGACGTTGGGATGATACAAATGAGTGTACAGGAATTGTTTTCGACGAAAAGAAGCACGAGACAAATCCTATAACGAAAGAAAGAAGATAAACCAGGCGCAACATCATGAAGGAATGTTAGGTCGCCCTTGAAAAAATATTTTTTGGCAAGTAAACAAAAATGATACTGACGTTTTTGGAACGGTAGCCACCAAATATTTTCCCTTTGCTTGTTAGCTAGCTTCGGCAAAAACCCTCAGCTTGTTACTTTACTGGCTAATTTGAAAAACAAATTTCGGGCCGGGGTAGGACAGACCGATCGAGGGTCTAGTGCTAACAAATTGTGAAGTTGACAATGAAATGGGTATGTATGCTCCTTGTAATTACCAGGATACAAAGTCTGGTATTACAAACCCGAGAGAAGATGATGAAGTCAATATCTGCAACGTTTCTCGCACAATTGATATCACCATATCCTTCTGATGCCATCATTTCTAGCAAGTATTGCGCTGGCGGCGTGGGCGATGATTGCGATGAACTTGCTCAAGGAAATAGCTACATAAAGTCTCTCCAGGAAAAAAGTGCCATGAATAGAGAAGAAAATTTAAAGGTAGGATTATGAGATTTGAAGAAAAAAGGTTTGTTGTTACGATGGAACGTACACTAACGTAGCACAACCTAGGAGGCAACTCGGGCCTATCAAATGAAGAATTATCCAGATTTTTTTTCTGTTTACGGAAAAGTGATGGTGATGAAACAGGATGGCTCGTTTATAGTCATGAATGAAGACGAGCTCGCGATTCTTCGAAAAGCTGGAAAAATTAAAACAATCCAGCCGAAAGCTTTTCAAGGACAAACATTAGATTATACTCAAAAGCCGATTCGGGTTTTAATTGAGTAAATAATTTAAAACTCCGTTTGCAATCAAATTTGCAAGAATCTCATCCGACAGAAGTGTTGAAAGGTGAGATTTGGGTCCATTGATTAAAAAAATTAAATCCTTGTGAGACAAGCTGCGAGTCCAAGTTACTCTATCCTTTAGCCATGATATGCACAGCGAGCTTTTACTTTCACATAATCAAAGTAAATCTGCCACCATAAAAAATGGAAACAAAAATTCGTCGTCTTTCGTTATATGTTGAAGCATCCTTTTTCGTACCAGTTTGCCCATTCGTGAATTCGTCACGATGACAGAATTAGGTTAAAGCATTACTAGAATGTGTCATCTGTATGCTGAATAATTATGGTTGCATACCACTTCACGCATTTCCAATTCATAATGTTGATAGCTCCAAGTTGTAGCATGACTAGAAAATATCAAGAAATGGAATCTTCAAGCCCTTTAAAATGGCTAGAGACAATGTATACTTATTTAAAAATAACGGTACTTAAGCTGATGCATTCATATCCACTCAATTAACAGAAGCTCTATTGTCCTTAGTTGATGCGGTTGATACTGCGCTGGAAATTGAGGGCATACGAAATTTCCTAGAGGTTTGAGCATCTTGTTCAGCGGGGGGGAAGGCTCTGATGAGCGCCCCTTGAAAGTTGTCTCTACTATATGTTCCCTTATTTCTAAAGCGTTTATTTCATTCAGTATGTGCAGCTCTAGCTCAACTAGTAAATCACACTTTTCTAGTTTAAGCGTTTTTCTCCTCATGACTGCTGACAACTCTCATGGTTCTTCCATATTTTGTATTTCAGTTCTGAAAACAAGTTTAACCTTATGTTAAGCGCAGACACTTTTTGCAATCTGCATTTTTAAATTTTATTTTCATACCTTTATTGTTTTTTTCTGAAAAAACCTCTCAATTGAAGTGACCTACCTTGACTGAAAGATCAAGTAGCAAATCCCTAACTAATTGAACTAAGGGAGGTATGCGTGTACTGGTACAAAGAGACATCCTGTACCGTGAGTGCATAGTAAATAGTAGTAGTTACAAGTAAACTACCATATCAAATATCTTCCACAAGTTTAACTATGATAAATGATTCACTAGCTAAACTTAGTGAAGATTAAGTATTAGTTATAAACGGAGCATATCATTATACAATCTAGGAGAGCTATAATAATGATCTACATCAAGATCTAATTTAGGTTAGCATCCTTACAACATAAGATTCAAAGATCCAAACTATCTTTACCTTATTGACCACAAACTTGTCCTTATGAACAACTTAAGACTTTTCTAAGCAGCTGGGAAGAAGGTTTTGAGTAATATCATATTCTTCATGAGAGTTCAGAAACATCTCATGAGAAGGGTCAAGAAGTTCTCCCTGAGAGAGGTTCTAAGACTACACAATACTAAAGAAACATGTAATCTAAGATAGATCACACTTTTTATTGTGTTGTTTCTATATCTCACCATAGAGCATGCATGTAGAGTTTATGACTGTCATTCTCACACATAAAGCACAGTAAATCTTGAGAATGTTTAACCTAAACTTTTCTTCCCTCACATATCTTATTAAGCTGCAGAAGCAATATAAGGAATTTTGAGCCTAATGAATAAAATCAACTTTTCTTCGTTTGCTTCTTGTAAAGCTTGAAGAATTCTTCCATGGCTTTCTTTTAGTCTCACTTTATGAAAAAAATCTTGAACTAAAGAATTTTTTGAAGAAAGCAACAACACCATTTGCCGAGTATTCTTGAATTTTCTCATCACTCTGCAGCACCTATAGGTCTGATCCATAGTAAAAGTTGAGTATGAAGCCTAGTACCGTACGATGCCTATATGTAACTACATACTTTAGTGTTGACATAAAACATTCGATCTGATGTGGCAAGCACCTTAAAAATATATCTACTATCAAAATACAATCGATAACGGAACTGTATCTTCTTGTTCTGAAAAAGTTGTGTATACTGTCGTGAGGTGACGTAGAATG
>CAAAJI010000252.1:30073-75960 GCA_900642245.1 Fragilaria radians
GCTGGATAAATAAAGAATGGTGTGATTGTGCTTTTTTTTAATCACAAAATGGTTCCTAACAAAAACGTTTCTCGAATTCAATACATTTGTATTTCGACAATGTATTTTTCATTTTTATCGTTACTAACAATTCACTGATATCAATGGCAAGCAACTCTGAATGTTCATTCCCAATCATTCAAAAATGTCTGCTTTTTAATTTCGTTTCCTTTCTTTTGCCTGCATTTTTAAATCAAAATATTTCAAATCATTTAAAAGTTCGTGGAGCATACATGATTTATTACCGCCTCCAATTTAGAGACGTTTGATAGTATCCACTGAAATTTACAAATAAAAGCAGCCATATTCGTTTTTTTTGTTGTTGTTCTATATGATATCCTCTTCATCTGAATTTGCATAAACTAGCAACAATGGACATCTCTCGATGGTGGGTAGAAGTAACAATTCTTAAATTAAACTTCTACTAGATTAACTTGATGTGCTTAACTATATTTTTAAAGTATTATACTCTAGGATTGTAGTATGTAGTACATTCTCACCCGAGATTGTAATTTAGGGATTATTATTAGGGATGAAGTCTCCATAACTCTCCCTTCTTATTAGGAGTTCTGATTGATTGGATTGGCCTAAAATTTTGGATTATTCTTACAGGGAATAGCTCAGTTCTATTAGTGTTTACATTTCCTGAGTAATTCAAGGATGGTAACCAATACATGATCTTGGATTTTGTACCTGCAGGGAAAATATTTCATTCTTTATAAACTCTATTGATTGGATATTGATTTACACATCTAGTCTATCAAGGCCCAGACTCCCACAGCAACAAATTTAACAAGAAAGGTAAATTTTGTGATCCACCTTTGGTTGCTGGTGTGTTTATTGTCAACTTGCAAAAACAAATCCTACTTAACTGCTAAAAGGTTCAAACTAGCAAACTAGAGAGACAACTCTTAATAACAGGACAAGACAATGTAGCGGTCGCTTGTACGATCCAAGTCCGGCTTAAATGAAAATCCCACAATGAAGGGCTACTGGATTAGCAGAGAGGAGGACTAAACTGTAATTCTTTCGTGAAATCACAAGCCCGGGGCCCGGTGAGCTGCCCGTTGGGACAGCAATTTTTGGGACACGTACAAGTCCTCAAAAGCCGTAACAAAGAGTTTTCCACTTTTGAGATTATTTTTGAACAAAATTATTCAGACTGTAAACGCTGGATAGTGCGCAAGTAGAGGCTTAGGACCGAGCGATTAAATTGGCAAGGCGCAGAGCGGTACAGTTAGTTAGATAAAAAAAAGTGTAAGCAATAACAGCTTTATAAGATTAAACCAAGCGACGTGTATGTGCACTGGTGCAAGGAGATGTCCTGTACCGCTAGTGCATAGTAGATAGTAAGAGGACTGACATATCCTTATATTTACTCATCTAGATATGGATAGTTACAAGTAAACTATCCTATTGCATATAAACCACAAATTTACTACTATAAACACTACATTTGAGAAGCTTAGTGAGGCACAACTATTGCTTATAGATGGAAAGTATCTATATACAATCCAGAACCGGATCTAAACTAAGTCTGATATAACAATGATCTAATCTAAATTTGAAGCCAACTCCTTAATTGTAAAGGGTCAAAGATCTAGACTAAGTTATCCTCATGGATTGCCAACTTGTCCGTATTACCAAGTTGAAGACTTGACTAAGTAGTTGGCAAAGGAGCATAGGAACAAGATCAAACCTTCAAGAGGAGTCACGCGGATCTCTCGAGAAGAATCAAGAATGTCTCTTGAGACTAAAGGTTAGAATAGTTTATAATTTTACTTTGACCTAGTTTTAAATCTAACCGTAGAGCAAACATTCCCTAAACATTTCCTTGCATGTCTCGCATAAATTTAGTGGTTGACATTCGTCGCAACAATATCGGAATCCTTGTCATTTGACATACCTTGACGATTCCTTGCTCAACTTTCTCACAAATAATGGTATCGGGTGTTGACGCGCCAACTTCGTACACCAGTCGAAGAATGTTGCGATATATATAGCCCACCAATATTGTCTGTTTTGACAACAATCAGCAAAGCACAAACCTCACAACCCTCAACATCTCATGGTAAGTTCCTTTGGACAACTCTCTTACAATATTACGTAGATCAGGTTGCGAACTATTTGTCAAGTAAAGGAGCATGCCAACTCTATTGCAATACCTCTTCTGCATTTCATTGTCAATTACTTCAGAGGTACCATCCGGACAAACAACTTTAAATCTTGGAGTTCCAGGAGACTTATAAACTCTTTTCTGCACTACTTCCTCCTCAAGTTAATCTCTTTAAATTGTTGATTGCATGCGGTTGAAGGATTAGATTTTTATTTTTCGATTCATTCTCCAATACCCGACAACTCAAGTAATCAGTCAGATGATTTGTAACTTTGAGATTAAAGCCACCTTCCTTTAAATCAATAGTCAACTTGGTAATTTGCGTTTCATTACCGATAACTGGACAATCATTACCATAAATTCCGATAAGAGGTACTCCGTTATCTTCCCCAATTGGACAATAAACGTGGATCAGACTTATTTTGAACGAAAACCTAAGTTTTATGCACTTTGGTAGAACACATTGATTCATGAATACAATATATTTTTTTGGGTTTAATGAACAATGACTTTCGTTTTTGTCATCGTGTAATTATAAATTTTGATCCTACGACATCTCGATAAAATGGATTATCTGACACCTTTCATAAAGACGAACGAAAAGCAATCAATATCAAAGCAGATGTTTGATCAAAATTGGGATACCAATATGTATAAGCCAAAAGATCAAAACTAGGACCTGTGTCACTTCTAAATTAGACATTGTTGCCAAAAGTTTGGTTTGAATGCAAAAAAATTCCCTTTGTATTTTGTCCTCTAATCTCAACCAAAAGTGTCACCTCAATACTCTATCTTGAATAGACACAGATGAAAGTTAAAGACTACTTTACTAAATTATTAAAAATTACTCTTGCTTTTCTATTCCTAAAAGATCAGAGTCTTCCTTGACTATCCATTATTTCCGGAACCATCTGTTAATCATATAGAAATCTTAGAAGAGACTTCATTCAAACAGGATTAAACTTCGTAAAACTGGATTATAATACCATATCAATTAAAAACTGCCTCAGGGATAGTATATCGCCGAATCTCTTGATGGTCTTTTAATGCACTGTGACAGAAACACACTCTCTATCAGCTGAGTCCCATCCATCTAAAGTATCAATGTCATGTCATTTTTCAAAGAATTTTCACGACCAGCGAAACACTACCGTATTACCAGCTAAGTGTGATTACCCGTTACTACAAAAACTTACCAGTAATAGAAATTGAAATTAAACTATCATATAAAAATCTTGAAAGGAATTCTGTGCAAACATTTTAACGTTCTGTATCGAAATTGGCAAGTAGTACTTTTTCCTCGGAAACGGAAACGACTATTAATCGCGCTACTGTTGGCACAAATTATCATTCTCTCATCCAGCGTCGCGGCGAGTAACTCCTCATTCTAGGTATGAAGCCGTCACACTTGGTACAAGAGTCGAATCGACGAGTTGCAGCATCAGACTTTCACTGCTACTTACTACGATCCTTGGATCCAAATCATCCAATAAAAACCTACATTGGCTTCACAGTACGTCGAAAAAGGAGTGCTAGAATTTCATGTCAAGCTCGCTAACTAAATATTGTTTCACAGACAGATCCGTACCGTCGACTCCGACAACACAACGGTTTATTGAAGAGTGGAGGCGCATGGCGAACCAAACGAGCTGGTAGACCATGGGCGTACGCATGCGTCGTACATGGATTCGCAAATCAAACTTCGGCGTTGCAGTTTGAATGGGCCTGGCAGAATTGTGACAAGTCCATAGCTGTCCGTAACGCTCTGGGCGATCAGCAAGCTCGTAAGCTGAAGAACAAGCGAGGAGTGTATGGCAAGCTTCATATTTTGAAGGCACTTGTAACGGAATGCAAGGATTTATGTGAAACTCAACAAAACCTATCGATCTATTTCTTTGACATCCTAACGAAACTATCATTTGAGAATCTTCAATTAGAATCAGATCTGGATCTCCCAGTTTCGGTAACGTGTGATTTGATTCAGTCGCTGGAAGATATGGAATTCTGGAAGAAACGTGAGCTTAAACGAAAGAAGTCGTCTAACGAAAGGCGTATATAGGCGAATGTATGCTTTGTTCAGACAAAATAACCAAGTGCGATCAGATTGCTAATTGTCATAAATGTTTTCGTCTTGTGCATGCAAGATGTAACGACATCCATGCGGAAGATGGAGATGGACTATGTCCACATTGTGATACATTCTTGGATTGTGACATATCGCTTGACTCGGCGTCTTTGTCATCTGAGGCATCCCCCATGCCAGTGTTGAAGCCAGGCAAAGCGTTGCATGTCAAGGATGACGAGATTAGCCTCGACTCTTGATGACTTAATCGCACCTGAAATGGAAAATCATTTTTTTTCGTTCCTTCATTGCATCGAGAAAGTATTATGGAAGACTCATCAGATGATGTTACAATCGAATCACTTTTACACTTTAAGGTTATCGAGTATTCCAACTCACCCGTCATGTCTTTCGACGATGAGAGTGTTCGATCCGACATGCTTCGAGATATCGACATCATTGACCTTAGCTCCCCATGAGGCTAGATACATTAAGATTAATTATTAGGAAACTCTTTTTTCTTAAAATTATGTGGACAACTTTCCCATTCCTCAAAATACCAATTCATTTGCTGGATAAATGAAGAATGGTCTGATTGCGTTTTTCTTTCATCACTAAATTGTTTAGAAAATCAATAGCATTATATTAGTAGCCCTTTTACTGCTGTCGGAGTCAAAATCTACTGAGATAACTAAGTTAATATACACCATCATACGTTTCATCATGAAAATGCTAATGAAATCCATTCTCTGTAGCAATTGACTAAATACTGAATTCAGTATGATTTGCATTGAAATTTGTCATTCGGTGCCATCGCTGTTGATGAAAGAAAGACAAATGCGGTAAGACTAATGATTGATCCTAAGAATATGTTTCAAGCCTAATTTTTTTCCTAACACGCGGTTGCTCCTTTATTTCGAGAATGCCTGCATGAACCATCATCGGATTTTCCAAAAGTAGATGAAACGTATTTTCAACATCCCCTCTCATGGCTGCCATCATGAAGGGATAAATGCGATGAGTGCTATCTCGAGTTGATAAAGCGAATGGAGCTGCGATCACCAATGATTTTACGCCTTCATGCCACTTCTTGCCTGTTTCTAGAGCCCAATGGAGCGGGAGCCGCTTGTTATAATCTAAAGCTTTGGCTCCATCAGGAAACGATTTAACGAATATTGTTATGGGGTTGTCTTCTGATCGATTTTCGGGGAATAGGCGGAAATAGATCGGTTTTTGATTAACTCCTTTGTTTAGCCAATACTGATTCTCATCAATGCCTTCGTTCCGTATGCACATCACAGCTCGATGCAGAGGTAAATATCCGTTTTCGTCCCTCTCTTTCACTTGCCAAGGAAAAAGCATTATAGCAGATCGAATGAATTGTGGTGGGCTGGGAATACTAGCAGCCGCGTGTAGGACCCTCCAGTGAGAACATCCTGGAGGTGGGTCATGATAGGAAGCATGGTATGTTAATCGTAAAAACAAGTCATACATTTTCCACATGGGAATTGCACTTTTTTGTACGAAAAAGTCCTCAAGAGGCTCGTTAGGATCATATCTTGCTCGCTTTATCTCCAATTTTCGATCGTCCATAGAATGTGTGGGCGCAATATACGTTATGTGCACTGGCAATATCCGATAGGACTCCAATCGATGCACGGACTCTGGATCTAAATCATAGATTAAATGTATTGCTTCAAATGGCACCCCATAACATCCTGCATAAAACAAAGGTGTACGCTCCTTATGATCTTTCGCTCGGGCTGCTTCATGAGCTCCTGAGTATCTGTGTTCATTGGTTAGCAAGTTGATGACGTCTGTCGAGCAGCCTCGAGCGCACGCCAAGTGCAGAGGAGTTTGCAATTTGCTCTCTCGTATCATCAAAAGTCGCGGTTGTCCCTCCAGTAGCTTTGGTGGAGAATCTAGCGTCTCAGGAGCTGGTAAATGAATAAATGGCTCCAAGAAAGGTGGGAGTGTACGTAGATTTTCGATTGCTATTTGGTGAACCATTTCAATTATTAGTGGCGGATAGCTACTAGCGATCAAGACAGATGTTGATAGATCGGCGTAGCAAAAGTCATGTAGTGGTACATAGTCGAGTGGAAGACCAGCAGCTTTGGAATATGCCACGTCCAGGAGCAATCTTAAACAGGTTAAATTTACATCCCCCCCAAGCAACAGTAGAAGATGAAGGGGAGTGGATTGATCAATATTCTCTTGCATGAGTACAGCCTGCGGAAAGGCGATCAAAAGAAGTGCGATTACGGATGGATTATAGGCGAACTGACCACCACATGCATTGTGCAGAGGCGTATTTCCGTCCTTATCGACCATGCCTGCTACTTCAGGTCGTAGTATCAGCATTTGTCGTAACAAAGGTAAGGGACACTCGCCGCCCTCGCAGGCTAGGTGAACCGCTGTTAATGCTCTACCGATTCCACCTTGAGATAATGTAGGTAGTATCTCGTCTGGATTCATCAGCGAACGTTCCATAGCCTCCTCCCATTCTCCATTTTCAATGTAGAGCTGAAGTTGTGTAAGCTCATCTTCAACCTCCTGATAGCCTTGAACAACATGACTTTCTCCCACATCAATGTTGTCATCTAAAAATACATCGTCTTCTTCGGCAATTATATTATCTTGACCTTGAAATCTTCGAATTTCGTCATTCTCGTCCATTGTGACACCAAACAATGGGTAAGAATGAATAGCGTTTGTTACAAAGATTTTCGAGCCTACTAGCACTGAGACGTACTATCCAATACTTTTCAACGTAAATTGCAGATGGGAATGCAAAGATAACCAATCAGAAAACACCTTGAAGAGAATTTTCAACCAACGACTTCACCTTCTTCTGAAAAATTCCTTGTGGACATATTTCCACCGATAAGTGATAAGTTAAGAGGTCTGTCTAAGCTGGGCATCATGAATAATCACAAGATATATTGAAAATCTAATTTGTTGCATAGGATCGTCTCCCTTCGATGAATGTATCAATTGTTTGTCAGAATGGTGTCTTTGATTTCGCTGCTATTGTCAAAATATTCCAATGTGTTTATAACTACTTTCAAGCAGCCTCAATCTCTCTACACTTCCCTTTGGATCCCTCTTTATTTGAAGATCTTCTCATTGATTTTCAGGATTATAATAGAACTGGAGAAAAAAGTGTAGAAGCCAAAAATATGGGGAATTGTCAACACCACAAGAAAGTTGTTTGATTTGTGAAATCAAATCAGATTATTTTTTATTTGAATACTATGTAGTACTTAAATGCATCATGATGTTTGTCGGGGGAGGTCAAAGCAACCCTTATTCGAGGCTCATCAATTTTTCCGCAATCATTTTGATTGATATGTCAAGAAACCAGCCCTCTAAATATGAAAATTATTTCCACTGCAATTTCTGATGAATAACGTTTTGGTCACAAGTGTTACAGCATGTCCACAAAAGTACGGCTTTTCTAAGATCGAAGTCAATAGTTTACCAAGCAGACGATTTGTGATATACGATCATATATTTTTCCGGCGTTGTGGCTCATGGGGACAGTATCCTTCAATTAAGACTGTTCTGCATAACTGTAATAAGAAGGAAATCAAATTTAAAAAGAGAATAAATTCTATATAAAGTAGAGAGGGCCTAG
This sequence comes from Fragilaria radians, assembly GCA_900642245.1. Classification (NCBI taxonomy): domain Eukaryota; phylum Bacillariophyta; class Fragilariophyceae; order Fragilariales; family Fragilariaceae; genus Fragilaria; species Fragilaria radians. The sequence continues at coordinate 37,931 of CAAAJI010000252.1, forward strand.
AGAAATCTCCGTGAAATTTTTCCGTAACTTAACAGAAAATTTCAAATTCACCGGATAGGAACATTACCTTTCCGCAGGCAATTTCGAGTCACTATCCTTGACTGGTGCCATGGAGTAGAAGTCTGGCGCTGAAGCACAGGCTGATGATTTCGGATTCCGAATACTTCCTGCAGGCTTTGGGATTCCGACTCGTCTCATTCGGATAGCTAAAGCAGGTCTACCCTTCAAGAAAAGCTCATGGTAGTATCCACCAGTGTCAGGACCTGCAGCAATTCGAATAAAACCATATAAATTTAATTGGCGCTGGAAAGAGCTTAAGCGTGACTGTTTGAAATAGCGCGGCATGATTTCACGGCAAAAGCGTTCGACGTGATGAATCGCAAATGCACGCCCATGCGGGAAGAAAGAAATTAAATCAGATTCTCCACTTTCTTCAGTTTCTTTCAACATTCGATGTAGCTTCTCTGGAAACGGTTCTGTTACGCCACCACGAGTCTTACGCTTTGAATCATTTAATGGAACAGGATCATCTAGTGAAGATGCATCAAAGTAAGGGGCATTATTCTTACGACGCTCCACGGTACTAGTAAGAGCTTCATAAACATCAAAATGATCGGACTTCAAAGATGATTCTTGAGGATTCTTCTCAAGAGTTTCCTCTCGTAATGTAGAGGCAGATTCTAGTTCCTTAGGAAGCATGGGCTCATGATGCATCGAGGATGTCACTGCACCAGAATGCAATAACCTCATAAGGGATTCTTCTTGACCACGTTTATATGCCTCATTGAATAGAATGCCCTGCTTGATAGATTCAGCAGATAAGGGTTCCAAGGGGTTCTGAAATGGAAGAGAACGTGAAAAAAGGGAGTCACGAAGAGACTCTTGTCGAAGAATTGCTGCCAAGTAGTCAGAACTCGCTGTCTGAGAAACCATTTCGGTATTTGGTACTGAGTAGCCAAGACGGTACTGCATAGCAATCGGAGGAACAGCAGGAGAGGGTAAACACACTCTTCCAAGCTCTGAAGATAGCATAGCTGACGACAAAAGAAGATCGTTTGCATTTCCTGATAGGCCTAAGCTCTCGAGAGCTGATGCCGTCTTCTCTTGTGGCAAAATGTCATAGAACATGGTAATGTAAACACCACCCTTGAAAAATATACGTGCATCGAAGCGTACCTAACATACCTACAAAGTAATCGCATATAAAGTTAGTATCCTGGAAACTAGTGAAGCGCAGAATTCGATGGCACTTCGTATTGTAGACATTGATCGTTCCATTAAACATTGGAATCATATTTGGAAAACTTCAAATAATGAGTTAGTCCGTCCGGAGCCTTACTTAGAAATCAATCATGCGGAATCATACTCGTAACTTTAATGCGGCTATGTTTACATCCAAAGAGATCACAACAATAAATCAAACCAAACACATCAATATTAGTACCAAAATGTAAACAAATATGTGAAAATGGAATTATCAAAATCATTTTTGATTACGACTAAGTTTCAGTGGTGATCTTTATTCCAAGTAATCGTAGAACCTCATCCCAGCATAGTGGTTGATTCAATATAATTATTTAGGTTGGAGTTAGTTAAAGTTGATGTGCAGACCCTCTCATAAGTTTACGATTTGACTGTCCATACTCATTGACAATCGCAGCTGAGTGGTAGAAGAAAACTGTATAAAGCATACAGTAAACCGTAAATGTCTCGTGAAAGCATGAGCCTGGGCCTGATGAATTGCCCATTGGTTATTTTGTTTTTGGAATCTGAGACGCATATTGAGATTTTCCTCATTTGGAACTTTTTCAGTTTGGTAATAATGCTGATTATAAACGCCGGATTGTCCAAAAATTGGAATTCCTTGTTGATTTGTAAAATCATCGCTAAAGCGTGGAAAACTATCCATAACTTTGCTAAATCATAAATAAGCACCCACTACTGTAGATTTAAATGACATCTATAGGACACATTTCTTAATCAACTTGGCTTAAAGTGTGATGAAAATGTGAATGATGTTTAGCTGAAATGGAGCGTGATAACTGTTCCTTTGGTTATCAGTAAATGGGGCCCAAGAGATACTCTGTGAGCACTGTTGTACGATGCATCATATTGAGGGACTGCTAGTCAATCGAGTACAGGTGAGAGAGATCTGTGTCTAGAAGTAGGAGAGAAGGAGCAGTAATTATGCTTCCATAACCTGAAAAAAGGGTTTGGTCGTTGTATGTAACGAGCCGACACACACACATGATTGATTCATTGCCTGGCAGTCGATGGGAAAATTTTCAACTAACATCTTTTTGTCACGACATGATTCCTTTATGAATACTTTTAATTCATGAATGGAGAAACAAATAATAATACTATCGATTCCAAACTCCGACAATTATTGTAAATTAAGTCAAGTATGAGCATATAGAATTTAGAAACTTCCAAATAACTCCCCCCTTTTTTTGCCATTGCCATAAAAAGAATTTATACAATTGCAAGTGTATACGAAAAAGAGGAGTTGTTTGAAATTACGCAGCTGTCAGCTCCTGTGCGCACGAAGTTAGCCGTGCCAGGAACAATTTTGTAGGGTATTATTATGGACTGGCTCATCCAGATGCAATCAATGGACAAAGATTCAATACATAACGAAAAGGCATTTGAAATCTACAACGCCTCGATTTCAAAAGTATTTGTAAAGAATACGTCTAGTAATGATCCTAGACGAGTTAGTCATATCTGCGGAAACAAAATGGCGTCGAGTATCTTTCGTAACTTACCAGCAAATGCAAATGCATCAGTGCCTCCAAATGATTTGGTCGTCGTAAATAATTTCAAAATCAAGCGAAAAAACAAAACAGTCCGAAGAAAGAATATAGAAGTAGCAACTCCTAAAAAGAAGAGTCCTACTTCAACTTTCGACCTTGAGAATGGTTTCCTTATCAATGATGATTCAGTTGCAAATGCGAATGATTCCTACATATTTGAAGCATCCATACCAGATGCATCCTTCAACTTCATAAAGAGTATCCAACCCACAACTCAAGGTTGCATTCCAGTTGTAACATCTTTGCCTACACCGAGGCCACCGTTGAAGCCAAATCCAAGAAATTTCTTGAGGACAAAGTTGGACGAAAATGCGAATCCAAAAACAATTGATGAAGATCTTGGTAACATGATGATAGCGGATGAAAGGCTAAATAATCATGATTTTGGTGCGGCAATATGTATCTATGAGTCACTCCTGTCCAATCTTCACCAGACAAGTATTGGAGACACTTCGGAAAAGGCACTGTGTCATCAAAAAATAGGCGAAGCCTACTTACTTTGGAAGGATTACTCGAACGCAGCTAATAATTTTGAAGTCGCCATCCATATGAGATCATCTGTTCTAGGATTTCATCATTTGGATGTTGCCTTTTCCTTGGAATCGCTAGCAATATCTCGACTATTCTTGAACCAAATTGAAGAATCACATTCAAGCTACCGCAGTGCCCTTCGCATCAAACGCAATGTTTTGGGGTTTTATCATGAAGATGTTGCTCATATCCTTACCCAATTGGCTTGTATTTACTTCTTTTCTAATCAAATTATGAGCTCACAAGCCGCATTCGAAGATGTCTTTGATATTTTTGAGGGTTTAGCAAAGCAGTCGATTTCAAATTCTCACCTATGGGAAGTGAAAGCTGCTGACACCCTTTGTAGCATTGGCTTTACTATGTTGAAGCAAAAGAGATATTCTGACGCAAGTCCATATTTCCTTGACGCTCTTAATGTAAGTGGGTAATTTCTCACTTGTAGAGTGCATTTACGTACATGAAACCTGATTTTTGTACTTGTGTGTAAATCCTCAAACCCAGCGACAAAGTCAGATCTATGGCCTGAAACACCCCTCAGTATCAATAACGCTGGACAATCTCGGATATGCCTATTATAAGGACAAAAAATATTCTTTGGCAGCAAAGGTGAGATGTAGTTTCCATTGAATGATTCTCGTGACATGTTCTCACCTTATTCTTGTTCAAGATATACTCGCAATTGCTGGATGCACAAATCGATTTTTTTCAGGGATTCAATATCGACTGCTTTTCCACCTTGAAAAAATTGACACGGTCTTACGAAAAAGAGAACCAAATCAGCGCAGCGATACATTCCATAAAGATTGTATTATCCCTACAGGAAAACACAGATTCTGACTTAATTGTCAAAACAGAAATGCTCTTACAGATACTAGAAGAAAAGTGTGAAAAATATTGGAAATGTGAAAAATAGTGGAAATGTGAAAAAAGTCAATAATTCTAATTTGTATATGATTCGAACTCTAGAAACCATAGTCTTTCGTTTTATCCAACAGCCGGGAAAATGCAGACGCATTATATTACAAGGAAAAGCAAATTCAGTTAGTCTTCTTAATTTAGAGGTAGGTTCAGAAGGATGTGCAATAGCCGAATATATTAGTGATCATGATGTGCTGAATTTCTTTCCATTTGTGTGCTACCCGAGTCTACTATGGACGGCGTGCTAGAATTTCCAGAAGAGTGGGATGGCTCACTTGCTTGATACCATCTGTTTTTGTGACTATATCAAAATTGTCAACGATGTATGCCATACAGGCATCCTTTAAAACCTGACAGTGTGAATCCGAGGCACTTTGCAAAAGTGGTCCCGCATTCTCAGCATTCAAATTTCGTTTCACAACCGTGCAACACATGTCTCGAAGTCGTTCAAGCTGATAAAGATCAGACGCGATGTAAAGTTCAATTGCATTTTCCAAATCTATTTTCACAGAATCCGTATATATGTATTCCAGAAGAAGCAAAAATACTTCACGCGACATATTTGGTATAACGACACACTGTTCAGTAGTTTCACGAAATCCTGATCGGAACATAGCAGCAAAGTGTTCACAGCGCTGCGCTAAAATTGCACGATGGGCATAGATTGGTTGATCTTCTACCATGAAGATGATATCCGAAAATTCATCATCATTTACAAGCGACCGCATCTGTGATGAATAAGCAGTGCTGACTGGAATTGCGCTCACACCTCCAGCGAGACCTGGAGTGTGATCAAAAGGCTCTACCAAAGCAGCTGTATGCTCATTGTACGATGCCACACGTACCACACGATGATCCTTAAGTTTATCCACGAGTTGAGGAATCGAAACTTTGCGGCCGGAACCGTGACCAAGCTTACCATGATCACCGTTGCCCCAAGTGTAAACTTTCCCAGTCACAGTCAGCGCGACAGAATGAGACCAGCCACAAGTAATTTGTGAGACAAAAATACCTTCTAAGGCTTGTACCAAGGTGGGTTTGACCTTGTTAACACGATCTCCATGCCCTAGTTGGCCGTGCTCACCACCTCCAAAGGTATACATTTTTCCATCTTCAGTCACCACAGCCGTATGAAAGCCACCACATGCCACTTGCTTTGGTCTCTTCCCAAGGAGAGCTTCCACCAAACGAGGTGCATGACAGTTTCGCTCGGCGCCATGTCCAAGTCTTCCAAACTTTCCTTCTCCCCAGGTGTAGAGTTCTCCCACATCAGTCAAGCATCCAGTGTGGAATCCACAAGCACTAAGTTGTACAACACGTTTGCCGGCTAGACGCTCCAAAAGTTTTGGGGTGTATTGGTGCCCCTCGACATCTCCATGTCCTGCTACTCCATTTTCCTTGTCACCCCATGTATATAGAGCCCCTGTAGAGGTGATGACTGCTGTGTGGCGTGATCCGCAGGCAATTTGACTTACCACTAAGCCAGCCAATCCTTCCACGCGCTTAGGGGTGGAATGCCCTGACTCGTTACCATGACCAAGCTTGCCATACATGCCACCGCCCCAAGTGTAAAGGTCACCATTCCCTGTTACAGCAGCTGTATGATACTGATATACGGATATAGCACAGATTATCAGATAAATTCACCCTTAATATTTTTCGTCAGACTGTCGTAACTTACAGATCCACATGTTACCTGGACGACTATTTGACCTGCTAGACTGTGAGTGATTCGAGGGACGTACTATAATTTGGATCAAGAGATGAACGGGTTAGATCACCAAGCTATATTTTCTTCATTAGATTGAAAAGAACCCACCTTCCATCCATTATCACCATGTCCCAAGCGACCATCATCACCGCGGCCCCATGTGTATACTTCTCCGTCCACTGTGAGAACAACTGTATGGCCTGATCCACAAGCAATCTGTCGTACTCCGACACCACGCAAAGCATCAACATAGGTAGGCTCATCTTGATCACTAACCAAAAAAGAAATATAATTTCTATTAGAACCAATAGGAACAGAAAAAACATTGAAGCAATGATTGTGTCTAGCAAGAAGTTCCGAAAATTCCCAATGTCACGAGGCCAGTCAGGTGTAAACACGTTTCCTTTCTTTAAATACCAGTAAACACGTACCTAGTATCACCGAGTCCCAACTGACCATCTTCACCGCGGCCCCAACTAAAGACTGCTAATCCATCGTCGACATGAATTCGAGGAGACTTGCGTGGATGTCCTATTTCACGAACACCACATCCTGCAGCCACTGAAGCAGCTGCTCCACCGGACGATTGTGTACGTTGACCTGACATGGTGGTAACAAAACTGGAAAATACCGAATTAGTACGAAAGCAAGAGGAAATCCGTACAAATGCAAAATAAGACGATAGACCTCGAGTTTTTCGGATGTTCGATAGGAAGTATGGACTTTTTCATTCTATACCAAAGTTGGTCAATTAGAGAAACGCGAGGAAACCTGATGTACGTTTTCTCCTAAACATAGACTTTTGGCAAACCAAACTTCAAAGCAAATTCAAAAGAACGTAATTACTTGTTTCATACTACTCAAATCAATTCTTCAAAGTCATGCGCGTCCGATTACTACATACAATAAGAATTTCAACGGAAGTTATACTCCACAATGACTTATCCGTATTCCTAACCGTTTTCATAAAAACATAATTTTGAGATTTTGGAGAGAGATCGAGATGAAATTCCGAAGTTGTAGTGTCTCCGATATCCAAGATATTCCATTTCAAAGAATTGGACAGCATAGCATAACGTTTTCAGGAGCGTCATATAAGAAAATATAAGATATTTATTTCGCTCTATTTAAGATTACTTTACTAGGCTGTAGAGAATCATACTTACTTCAAAGCTATCTGCATTCTCATGAAGGGAATGTGAAACTCCACCGGAAGTTGCTGATAATTTGCAACACAATTATTCCACAGGAAAGTCTACTTTCTTTAGCTCAACCCTTATACCCTTTGAAGTCAAGGGAGTTGAGATTAAACATGACAAGCTATCAACAACTGACAATGAGTATCTACGTATATCAACATCTGAAATATCCATGACGATTGCAATGAAACAAGAAGATGATATCACAGAACTTAAAAAACAAGTCAATTAGATCAGAAAGATCTACACATCTGTTTGCAAAACGTCATTAGATTCACAATATATTGGAGCCCCTGTTGAAAGCTTTACACTCAGGTAGCAGTACAATGGATATTAGCATTCTAAATTGTACAATAAGTTGGATGCCTATGTAACAATACTTTGACTCAACAGTTTTGCTACCAACATACATTTACTCTCCGATCCAAAGCAAAGCCTAAAATACATTAAACTTGAACAAGGACAAGCAAAATACAACAATAACTCCAATAAAGTTAGCTCAGAAAAAGATCCAAATTGTGATGACCATGAAAATAGAAATTTTAGTGGAGAGTCACAAAACGATTGATCCTATCATTTGGGCTTGACGCATATAGGCAAGTTAGAATCTAGTATGATAGGCAGAGGTATATTGATGATATACGATGAACGCAACAAGCATTGCAATACCTCACAATGGAAGTCATGAGAAAAAGCAGACAATCTCCACTGACGACAATTAGACAGTCCAAAGAAATCAAACCAAGGGTCAACCAGACAAGAAGAGGAGTGACACATATTGCAGGGATTGAAAGTGAGTTTGGCAAGATGACAAGATTCAGACAAGTTATTGGCAATAGCAAGAGCAGTTGCAAGTCAAATGCCATTTGTACAGGCTGAATAACTGGACTCAAATAGATTGGAAGGCAAATTTTGATGGTGATTTTCCAAAAATGCAAAGTTACAACCCAGATGAAGTACAAATGAATGAAACGGTACAAGATTGATATCCTTGTCTCAGGCATTGAAGAATAAATACACAGAGATGCATAGAACCATGATTCAGACTCTGGAGTGTGGTATAAAATTGAAAGAATTTACCAATATCTTACAAGGATTAGTCGTGAAACTGAGAAATTAAAAAAAAGCGAGGACTTGTGGACTCCAACCACTATTCAATGCAATAGAGAATATGCTACCCTTATGAATTCCAGAAAAAGATCGAGCAATCTGGCAATAAGGCTGAAATTAAGAAGAATAAAAGCGATATATATAAGAGGACTAAGCACTGAAAACATAGTTACGAAAGTAGTCCGAGTGGTGGGTTACGAAGTTGAGGAGCCAAACTTTAGAATTAGGAGATAATCAGGACCCAAGAGCCAGGATTCTCAAGAGCAGATTAAAGGGAAAATTTGAAAGACATACAAAAAGCAAGTATGCAAAAAATAAAATAAATCACAGGGAAAATAAGGAATCTGAAGATCTGCACATTGTTGTGAAAACTAAAGGTATATCCTTTATCATCAGAGATATTGACGAATTTCAGGGGTCGCGCCACTAACTATTTTTCAAAGACTTAGGATGCACATCATCAAGGGATGAATATCAAGATGTCATCAGCTCAGAACAAGTCAATGATATAGATATCTCCCAAGGTTTGGAACTATCACACCTTAGAAAAGAAATCAATCTGGTCATCATAGAACAAAACCAAGAAATAATTTAGTTTGACGAAGGGACTAATACGCTCAAACATTGGAAAGAATCCATCAGCACAACACCCAATGGCCTTCAATGAGGTAGTAACTGTTCAAATAACAAACAAGTCATAATGAATCTTGAATAACATCAAAAGCCACATGCCAGTTGAGATCTTTATTAGCGCCTTATTAATTCTCTTCACAGGGGAAAGAGTTTCACTCAATGGCAGAGATGTGCCAATATTTGTATACCAAAGAAAAGCGATATAAGTCTGCGGATCAATTTTGGAACATATATCAGACAAGAAGAAAAGTAGTAGAAAAATTCATAGGATGTGAGAGTCAATACAGAAGTTAAAAGGAAAAGTATTCACAAATTCCAGTACTGTTCTAAGTCGCTCTAAGATGCTATACAAGCTGTAACTTATGATCTAATAAAGTTACTCTCATAAACTTGATGTCAACGTGTTCCATGGACCACTTTAGGTGACGTGTTAGATTTCACACTTAGCCTTTAGGCTTATGTGAGCGTAGATTCATGATTTAGATTCATGAATCGTGAATCTTGATAGATTCCCTTTTGTTACTTGGGAATCTGGAATAATTATTCCTATAGTATAGATATGACGGCTCTAAGAAGATATGAAATGTACTTCTAAGTTAATAAGCAATATTGAAGCATCTCTAAATTCATATAAGACTATGTCGTTTTGAATTTGTGGAAGGTATAGAAAGCCTAGTTAACTACGTAACTTATTCTAGATTTAGATGAGAAAATATAAGAATATTCTCTTAATCTTTGCGACCTATTGTAGTATTGCTAGACTGCATTGCTTACAACCTATAGTGCTAGGTATTATCTTAAGTAACTTAACATAAAAGTATGTCAAGTTCTGTTTAAACAATTACAACATGATTTTTCCACAATGATAACAGGACAGCATGATCAAATTACAGATGATGTGAAAGCGGGTTTCTTTATCAAGCATGTCATTCGCACTCAGGTGAACAATTTAGCATTAATACAAATGTGGCTTGTTTGCATAATCAAATGCTGAGAAACGTGCCTGTTACGCTTGCAAGATCTCACAAAGTGTGGATTTTGACGCATAGCCTAATCTAACCTGTGACAACACCAATCTCTATCTTCTCTAATATGTGGAAACAGATCTTAGAGGTGAGCTGAGGGTAATTGTCTGAAGAGACTAATAAGTTCTGCACTAGTCAAGCATACAAATCATCTTAAGTCACTTGCACATCTGATTTCCCCGAAGAATTCAGAGAATGGACAGAGTCAAAATTTGTTCAATGCAAATGCTTGTAGTCCAGTGGCTCCGTACATTCAGCAGACAAAAGTTGTATAGCCGAGGCAAAACTCTTAACTAAAAAGTCAGTTCCATAATGGATTTAGGATTGCTAGGCTATGAGAGTTTCTGGCAACAAATGTTTAGGAGGGAATCGGTTACTTGGATCCATTCACTGAACAGTGCCTTTCAAAATGTGAAGACATTTGCTCATACCTTACAAGGGAATATTATACGTTGCCTTGAGAATCAGCATTGGCAAATTGGAAGAGGTCTAAGCAATTTTAAAGCCCATATTTGTACTCGCAGGATGAGAATTAGTTGCTGAAAACTGTTAGCATATTCATATTACAGTATCAGATACATTTGCCCATATGTGATGATGAATATCCCCTTCAACAAGAAAATGATTAGTATCTAACAGAAGCAGCTGAAGATGCAGGATTGAAAGCACATGATCTCCGCTTTTTTTATTAATGTTATCGTTATTTCAATGTCATAAGTTTAGCGGATATAGCTGATAATTCAGGCCAAAGAATTGATTCGAAAGTTCTCAATCTAAATTAACTTTCCCATGGTGACAATAATTGCTGCATTGTACAACAAAGAACGCCAGACAGAAAGAAAATTTCAATTTGGTTAGTTTGTGAGGACCGGGAATAAGGAGACTTCCTGGATCGTTACTGAGTAAGTAGTAAATAATAGTAGAATCAAATATTTTTATAATTACTCATCTAGCTATGGATAGTAACAAGTTAACTGTCATATTAACCCCCCCCCCCCCCCCCCACAAGTTTAGTAATGATAAATGATTTGCTGACTAATCCTAGAGAAGATTAAGTATTGTTTAATAATGGAAAGTATCATCATAAAATCTATTATGGCTATAAGAAGGAACTATACAAAGATCTAATGAAGGAGTTAGTTCTTTAATAACAAAAGAGTCTGTACTATTTGCTGACTAATCCTAGAGAAGATTAAGTATTGTTTAATAATGGAAAGTATCATCATAAAATCTATTATGGCTATAAGAAGGAACTATACAAAGATCTAATGAAGGAGTTAGTTCTTTAATAACAAAAGAGTCTGTACTATATTCTACAATCCTAGAAGATAGTATTTTATGAATTAAGTTTAAAACACCAAATTAGTTTATAAAAGAGATTAACAAAAGAGATGATTTTTTGTTCAAAGATTTGGAGACATCCTGTGTTGCTAGTACATGTTAATCTAGATGATAAAGGTATCAGATATACGAGCACATCTAAAGGCAACAAATGACAATGATTATATTTGATGATTTTTTCGTTTGCAATTTTTGGCGATTCCAAATTCCAAATTCCAAGTTCCTTGCAAATTCAGAATCGACTGACACGTAGAAATTTCAGCGTCACTCAACTTCGGTTTCAGGTTTCAGTGATTTGTGATTTACGAGGAAAAACACGAATCTTCAGTGTTCCATCGTAGGATACGTATGAATCGATTGGAAAGGAATGTTGACAATGCGAACTCGTCTACAGTGATGCGTTAATTTTCCAATCACATCGAAAGTAATCACATAAAACGCCACGATTTTTGCCATCCAAAACTCATTTTATTTTGGAAAAATCTGAAAGTGACTCTGACAAACTGCCATCTTTGAACAACTAACTTAACCTCTCCGTAACACTGTCTTGCCTGTTCCTCTAGATATTCAGCAAAAAATTAAAGCTATGTTTACCAGAAAACGAAATGTCTTGGATATTCTCGAGAATCTAAGCTCCCTTCAGCGAGAATCTGCACCCTCAGTTCTCGTTCGTGTGGATTTCAACGTCCCGATAAATCAAGGAAAAATTGCTGATGACTCTCGGATTCGAGGAGCTATTCCAACTATTCAAGCGATTCTTGAATCGAAGTGTAACGTCATACTTGTGTCACATTTGGGTAGACCCAAGCGAATTCAGAAAGGTGAAGACACTGATGGAAAGGAGAGATCTAAGCTTACTCTTGGTCCAGTCGCTAAGCATTTGGCTGAGATAATGAAGCAAGATGTTTTGTTTAGCGAAGATTGCCTTGGAGACACTGCGAAGTCCGTTATCTCTTTGCTGCCATCTCAAGGAGGCGGAATAGTTCTTTTGGAGAATTTGCGATTTTACAAAGGAGAAGAGAAGAACGATGTAGAGTTTGCACGAGCTTTGGCATCATATGCCGACGCTTATGTTAATGACGCTTTTGGTACCTGTCATCGAGCCCATGCAAGCACAGTTGGAGTACCTTCACTAATGGACTCTCGATTTTGTGGAATAGGGATGCTCGTTTCTTCTGAATTAAAATACCTCGACTTCAGCAACCTACCAGAAGGAAGTTGCGTTGCTGCCATCATCGGAGGTTCTAAAGTTTCAACAAAACTTCCTGTTATTCAAGGAGTCCTTAAGCAAGTGAATGTTTTAATTTTAGGAGGCGGACTTGCCTTCACCTTTCTCAAGGCACAAGGAATCTCGGTTGGGGACAGTTTGGTGGAAGATTCGATGCTTGATACGGCACTAGAACTGCTAGAGGAGGCAAAGCGTGAAGGCAAGCAAATTGTCCTGCCCTTGGATGCAGTCTGTGCCAATTCTTTTCCTCAAAGTCCAATGAAGGCAGAAGATACAAAGACGTTTGACCTCAACTCGTCTGCCGGTATTGAAGACGGTTATATTGGACTGGATGTGGGACCCAAATCAATTTCTTTCATTCAAACCTCTCTCGCTGGAGTGACTGAGATCTTATTCAACGGTAAGCGGCAAAACGCGTAGAATCCAAATAGTTTTGGTGAGGTTCTAACATCTAGTTTCTAGGGCCGTTGGGAGTTTTTGAAATTCCTCCATTTGATGAAGGTACAAAAAATTTAGTTAATATTCTCTCGGATTTAACTTCACAAGGTGTTGTAACTGTTGTTGGAGGTGGGGACAGCGTATCAGCGTTAACTACCTTCGGCAAAGCAGATGAAGTGACCTATGTCTCCACTGGAGGAGGCGCATCTCTAGAGCTACTTGCAGGAGACGTGCTCCCAGGAGTAGAAGTGATCGGAAATGTGCAGTGAAATGTCTTTGCTCTTTGTGATAGCATTCTGATATTTAAATGCTAATTATTTATTTATAGTATAATATGCTTTATTGTTTTACTCACATCTAGTTTATTATTTTTGAATTTAATTATAGTGAGAGTAGACAACAGCATGATCGTTTTTTCATTCAACTATTGAAGTTGTTTACTGAATTGTGGTTATGTATAGGGAGTCGACATTACACCAAACATGACATCAAATATTTTAAGAATACTCAATATTATATACCTTAGGACCATGTATGTATTCTTGGAGTTCGGAGTATAAGGCAAACTGCTTTTGGCTTACCCGAAAAAAATCTATCCAAATTTCCAAAGCATAACAAAGATTCCTAAATGAGCTCCAGATTTGGTGTTTTTTAAACAATTATTACAGTTACCTCTTTAGTGATGACAGAATATTTATGCATCACTGACATTGAAAAAAGATGGCAACAGAATGTGACGGAATTGATCTTCAATTTGATGTAATAATGTTTTTCGTGGCATGTTCCTTGGCATTCAGGTTAGAGCCCCGAATGATTGCCAATGAATTTCAAACAACAAGTTGAAACTCATAATTTCATAAAAGCTGTAACCTAGAATAAAGGTTTGGGAGAAAATCTGAAAAAAATCTGTAGATGCTTCGTTTTCTTTTACTATTTTCGAGTTAATATTGGAGGTGACAGTATTCGTGTCAACTATTTATTCCACGAAGTTACTAGTTTTGAAAACGCACCAAAAAACACAAAAACATGTGGCATGAAGACGACGACGACGACGCTTACAACCCAAGCTATCTAACCTGGGAAGGCATCTTGGCAATTTTATTGGCAACAATCTTTTATACGATTTCCATGGCCTCACGTGGAAAGTATTCCTTGACTCATGAATTCTTCTTTCGAGGTCTTCGTCTCTATCAACCACCTTTAGCAAGTCAATTGTCGACGTCGACAATCAACCAAAGTTCTCGTCCATATTTTCATCCTCATGATGATCACTCTAATTCTTCGTCTAATTTCCAATTTAAGATTCTTGCTTCTGGTCAGATTGCTTGTACGGCCATGAAAGTTCAAGAAACAGGTGTTCTTTGGAAATGTATGGAGGCAACATCGGCTTGGGTCGTTGCATGCTTTGTGGCTTATTGTCTACGGTGGATCCGTCATTCGTTTCGATGGATATTTTCCAATTGTTGTCCTTACGATATTAGTTGTTGGAAAGGAATACTAAAGCGACAAGAGGAGTCCAAACCATTTCTGATTGCTTTGTTCATTATATGCATATTCTATCAAGGTATAGTTCCATTGAGTCGTCGCACCTTACAAATGCCACCTGGATCAGCTCTACGATATTTACCATCATCCTATATTGTGGGATGCTTATGGCTAGTCGTAATGGCTGCTGGAGTTTCACAAACTTACCTAACAACAAGCGCGGAAGAAGCAAGTGCCCGTCTACTGTTGGCGTTTCGAATTGTCGGGATACGGATTGAGAACGAAGGGACAATGCATCATATCACAGCGTATATACTTCGTTTGGTTATCACAATAACACTTGCGTGGATTGGATTTCTATTGTCCGAATCGATATCGACCACTTTGCAACTGTATTTTTATCGATACCAATTGGAATTACACTACATGTCGTGGAATCCGTTTTCATCGTCATCGAGGTTAATATCTTCTTCTTCCTTAACAGAACAAACCAGCAATAGAAGCAGTAACAAGATTTGGTATCGTGTTCATTCTTGGATAAGAGTTTTTAGTGTCATCATCCCCATGCTGTTGTTACCATGCTTAATCTTGACTAGCATTTGGATGAATCTTACATCATTCCAAATCATCTTGACATGGATATGGATATTCCTACTCTACGGTAATATACGGCCCCTTTTGCAGCTTCATCTTAACCGAGCCATACCGATTGTTCAAAAGCTTCAGGAGTTAAATCGTGAATTGACACAAGAGGAGTTGTCATCACCCTTTCAGTATCGTTTCAAGACCTTACTGGACTCGTGCATTAAACTTTCTATTTTGCCTCATGCCATGATTGTCCTCTTGTCATTCACAGCCTTTTGTCATTCAACCCATTACATGTATCCTGCTCCTTATGGAAGTCCACTTGGTGCCAATAGTACAGATGCATTTTGGGAAAGCAAGGCAAACGAAACGATAAATATTCGACAAAAGTCACCTTGGTCAATTTTTGCTTGGGATCCGCTTTGCGAAAGTGAATCAACGACCCAAAAGTCAACACATCCGTTTCATCTACCAAAAGTACAGAGAGGCTCTGAATTGCTTGATTTAGCCCCGCAAGTTCCCATGACTTTGGCTCAAATACTGAGAGAACTGCAATCACCTCCGGGTCAAACTAAAGGATTGAAGAAACGTTTTGTGCTAACAAGCTTGTGGAATCATCCCATAATCACTTCTACAGTGGCTCATCCAATTTTGACAGTGTTGACGGTTTTTATTCTATTATGGTGGTTACTTGTATTGTCTTATATGGCAATGTCAAGCAATAGCAACAAAGAGGAATTCGAGGCATTTAGATTAATCAATGATTTTAGGGCAAAATCAACCTAATGCTTAGATTCTAATGATACACGAGGTTAACTAAAAATGTGATTGCAATTCTTATAGGCATTCTAAAATTTTCTTGAGTCTTGTGATTATATATAGTATTCTCAGATAGATCACAACTCAGCCAGCAAATGAATTCAGAACTAGTGTTAACGGGATGTCAATGAAGTCTTATCATATCCAAAGGTACAAAGCATGATTGCTTGAAAAGAATGAAGGTAGATATAGGAAAGGAAATGCTCTTCAGGATAAGTAATAAAATACTCTATTCGAAGAAAGGTAACAAGCCCATATTGCTTTTTCTTAATGAAACTTAACGTTTACTTGATTTAGCTAACATATTAGCAATGCATTTCAACTAAGCATCAATCTATACCTTCGGGTCAACATCTTTGAAACACACATTCCAACGACCCACCAAAGGAACGTCATAGTACTTTCTCCCCTCTTCTGTACATCATCTATTTTAAACGAGTTGGTGGACAACGCAGTTTGGTGGAGATCCAACCAGTGCTTTTCAAGTATGTTTCAACTCCATCAACATGTGCCATACCCATGACTGCAACGATGACCGGAAAAGCATTTAACTTGTCCAATCCATTCGCCATGTAAATGTCGCGCTCTGCAACTAATGCTTGATAAACCTCTGGCGCTAAACGTCGGAGCTGTTCCATAAGAATTTTAACATTCTCTTTAGCCTTCATTGCTTCCACAAAGGTTGTCATTTCCTCCCGAAAGGCCTCATCTTGATTGTCTGAGGGCAATTTACTATTTTCTGGGAGGAGTGCTTTCATATTTGCCTCTAATTCTGAGTCGGCATTCAGTAGCACCCTCCAATCAGTCTTACGGAGTGCCTCACTTAGTCGTTGAAGAGTAATCTCCACGTCTCGATCTCCCAAAATAACCGTAGCACCTATCGTCTGTCCCTCTCGTATGGCAATAGCAAATTCTTCACCTGGACGGAAACCCGCATCACCTAATTTGCTATACATACCCTTAAGAGCGCCTCCTACCAACGCAGCACCCGGTTGAAGACCACCTTTTTCTACACGAGGAGGAGGAGGAGGAGCAGTAACAGAGGGAGAAGATTGTCTGGATGATGACGATGACAATGGCACATCCGTATTTGTTAGCTTATTATTCGACGAGTATTGATCAAGGTCATTCTTTTCAATCATAGATTGTGGCCTATTCATAGAGGTTGTCCTCGTACGTTGTTGTTCTTCCTCGGAAGGAATCGTCATCCTTTGAACTCGTTTGGCATCTAATTCAACAAAGACAGCATCAGGACGAACATCATCTACCAATTCTCCAGCTAAGTTAGCTGATATGGTGGATATGTGAGCCGTCCCTAAGATATAAACTTTTCGACCCGTTTCGGGTTGTTCCCAAACAGAGACAGATGTATCACATGTGGAGGCAGTTGACACGACGGACGACGAAGCATAAGCAGGGGATAGACTCATAACACACGCAGAAAACCCACTAATCCACCAACGAAAGATCGTTGTTCCTGATACTGATGCTATCGTCGACTTTGCCGTTGTTTTCCCTGTAGAAACGAACCACTGACGTCGTGATCCATAGCCTTTGTTCCCTAAATCATTTGCTTCGCCCTCTGGAGCATGTGCGGATTGGCACATGCCTGAATTCCTAGGTTTGCATACCACACGAACGCGAGATTTGGGATAGTTCGTAATCCAAGCGGATGCGACTAAGGGAAACAGCAAGGCAATCCATGTCAACCGGATCATCTTGGGAAAAGTTTGACCCGTCTACGTATTCGAAGGAAGGGGTTGATAGGATAAATGACGTGTTTGCAGTAGGCAATACGAATAATTTCGTTCAAATCAAGAAAACATCTAACCTCTTCTAGTTACGGTTCAAAACTATTTTGCAAGATCCAAAATCAATCACACTGGGGAATTACTTTCTATTGGATTTTCAAAAGAGAACAATGCATCACGATGACACAAGAACCCGAGAGACAGTTATTTCTCAAGAACATTATTTCCTTAATTTACATGGAAAGAATTAAAAAAAGTAATGAATATATTGGATGAATGGATGGAGTTTTTAATGCTTGATGCAAAGTTTTCGATACACGCAGCAAAACCTAGCCATCAAACAGTCTTTTGAGCTGACAATGCGACTCAGGAGACTTCCAGATAATGGAACCGAAGCAACTACTTTGCATCAAACAAGACAGTCTTGATGCTCTCGTCAAAATGATTTACAATTGTCCTACATTCCGGAACCACTCCAACAATAAAGTAAAAGGAAATTTAGATCCAGACAATTATTGTATGTGATTATCTAGCAGCTAACAAAAGTGGTGTATCAGTTGCACGTACAAATGTACTTCTGCATCTTCAACTCTTCTTCATGTATCTCCATGTAAGCATTTGAATCATCTCGCTGTTTGCTGTTAAGCTTTGGATAAATCGTTGTAATGCTCTTCATTAACTTTTCCACTTCTCAGCAAGTTGCCCATGCTGCTCCTTGAAGATTCCTCAATCTTCTGCGCATCATTTAGGAAGTCTTCAATGCAAAAGATCTAAACTATTCTAAGCCAAACTCTTGTCCATAAGATATATAATGTTGCTGTGGGTTGTGAAGTGTTCAATGTGTACCGCAAATATCACTTACTGTCAAAGGCAACGAAATGTCTGCATCCTGCATCTGTGGCTTCTTTCCCTGCGATATCTATTCGATTTGCAGGACTTCCAGTGATCAAGTTGATGTTGTTGTTGCAATCAAGCCAGTTGAATGCTGCCAAAAATGACCATTTTGGTTGACGTCTGATGGTGACGTTATGAAAAAAATTAAAAGATAAAATTCCTCACCATCAATTTATTTTGTCAAATTGTAAAATAGTGCACAACTACGCAGGAAAATTTCCTCATCATTAATTTTTTTTACAAATTGTAAAATATTGCACAACTATGCAGGAATGATTGTCTTATCCTTTAAGACTTGTAGCCTCTTATTATGTTGAAAGATTTTCTATAATGATACTTCAAGTGATTCATTTCATCATTGATAAAATAATCAAGCATCCAAAACCTGAAAAGTTAACGATGTAAGTTAGGCATTGAGGGTATATAGGAAATACAAAAGTCATGATAAGTTGACAGCATCTACGCTTTCCATTGCAGCAAACGATGGCATTATGGATTATTGTTGAAACAAGATTGAAACAAACCCCAAAACAATCACATCCCACAAGTAAAATGAGTAGTGATAACTTCCTATTACATTCCCTGGTCCAGATCTTCTTGGCTAATGGGATACCAGACTCAATGCCAACAATAGAGTAGTTCGTTCGATTGGCAAATTTGTCCACATGAAAGACTACATTCTGACAAGAAAGATCTGTAAAATTCAAACTTTATAGAATTCTAGTCTAAAGATATGCTCCATAATGCCTATC
The DNA here is from genome assembly GCA_900642245.1 of Fragilaria radians. Lineage (NCBI taxonomy): Eukaryota > Bacillariophyta > Fragilariophyceae > Fragilariales > Fragilariaceae > Fragilaria > Fragilaria radians. Next base: position 57,167 of record CAAAJI010000252.1, read on the forward strand.
CCTGATCTAAAAGGATGGCATTCACTCGGAATAGAATAGATTTCTTTCTGTCTAGAATCGTTCGAGATTTCTGTATAGTACGATTAGGAAGATCGGTTTAGACCTCGACCAGGACTCCGTCCACGTCCACGGTTTACTTGTTTCCGACCCTTCCCTGGTATTAACTTTCGCTTCGCACCGGAGGAAGTGAGTGCTTTGTTGGGTAGTACCTTCTTGGTTGTTTTCCGCAGGGGGATTGTTCCAGCCTTGGAAAGTTTTTGGATTGTTTCTGACTTGCTAGTAATCGTAGTAGGAGTTGTCTCTGCTGTTTCTGATAGGTGTTTTTCCTTTCCTCCTTCGTCGTCATTGTCATCGTTATCATCATCGTTGTCATCTCCATCTTCTTCATCGTCTTCTTCATCTTCTACGGCGTCGTCCTCAACAGAGGAAATGACATCCTCTTCCACAGGCAACTTAGTTTCTTTGCCGTTAGCTACAACATCATCATCCTTTCCTTTTTTCCCTGTTGACTTTTCCGTGGTCTGAGTCAATTGATAATGTTGCGAAGCTCGCTTTTGAACCAATATTCGAACAAATTGATGATTTACTTTCCAATCTGGAATAGATAGTGAGTTATTCACTCGTTTCACATACGAAATTTCATCCGTATCAGATTCAATGGGTGGCAGGGGAAATTTTCGAGCAAATTCGGAAAGCTCTTTTTGTGCTGCATGAGTATAAGCTTGTATTTGCGAATCATGCAATTTCTGTAAACGTTGCTAGAATTCAAATTAACAAGGAGAATAAAAACGATTTGCAGCCTAAGTGTGAGCTGAATACAAAGTTGCGATTCGAGAATAGGAAAACGATTATGCCTCGTTGGTATGTAAATTATTCTAAACTCCCAATAGTCCAATGCTGACGACTTTCCTCAGACTTACCGTTAGGTCTTTGTCGCCTTGAACCAGAGATTGGCAAGATTTCCATGAAGACAGTAAATCCTCATATACGATGAGCTTTCCTTCTTCTTGTTTCTTCAAAAGTGGATCAAGATATGCACTTAACGCTTTTGACAATTTCAATTTCTCTTTACTCGTTGCTGCCGCCGGTGACATCGTTCAAATGAGTTTGAAACCCGTCACACAATGAACAAATACAATAGGGGTTGTGTGTAATCCCTAATATTGTACAGGAAAAGGGAATAGTGTTACTGGTCACTTGCCCTAAATGCCAATTACAAATTTTCTTGTATTCTATAGTTCCTCTTCTTTTCTCAATATTCACAATAACAATAGCACTGCTTTAGAATTTCCAACACTCCTGGTAACATGCCTTTTGTTATCAACTTGTACTTTGGCATACAGGAATTTCTCCGAATTCTTCAAAATATAATGCAGATTCTTCGTCAGCAAAGGAAATAGTTGCTGCTATCACTGTTTCATTCCACTCTGGAGCCTTATCTTGATCTAAGTATGAAACCAAGAAAATGCTTCTTGGGATGCATGCCATATACCTATATCCTAGAAATTATGCATGTAGAGAGCATGTTGAATACTCCTTGACTAAGATCGGAATTCTAGCGAAAAGGAAAGTGATGCTGCTCCTTTTCCCAATGTAAGTTAGCAAAGAGAATGATTAAAAGCATTTGGTTTAGTTCCTTGAAGATCAGTCTAAAGATTACATAATTTGCAAAAGTATTGTTATATGATATACCTTTGTTACAAGACTAATGAACAAGCAAAATAGACTGCAGACAAATAAAAAGACAGATCTTAATATGGCAAATGGTTAGAATACTTTTGCTGTAACTGTTAATGATCCGTGTTAAGTCAACGAAACGCAATTGATCTGCAACACCTTGGTGTTGGTAGACAAGGCAATTACTGATAACTTTATGCTACTCTTTAATGAGACGCATATCTCAATGTAGCATCAAGACAAGTTACCAATGGTTTGGCTACTTTTATCAATGGCAATGATTTTGATGTCAAAAAAAAGTTGAATGACCCGCAGTATTTCAAGTTGAGCGCGCGTTGTTAAATTATCCATGCAATTTGATAATTAATTGATTAGAGTAATGATTTCAGTTTTTGTATACTTCATCTAATGAAGGAGTATCTAAACTCTTGACTCGTTTCTTAATTTTGATTCAATTCCTTTCAATTCATGATTAGGATGCTCAGTCTTTTTGAAATATTGAAGTTCCTGGAATTCTATACACTTTCTAAAATTGAAGTTTGCCTCCAAAGTTTTCACTTAATCAATTGATTGAATAGGCATGATATAAACCACATCCTCTAACGCCTTCAATCATTTGTCAATTTGGTTTCTACATGTGAATTTCCGTGCAAGAATGCAGACTTAACATATACAATAAGTTATTTTTGTGTCCCAAAAATAGTTTATGAAGACCATGATTCTAAAGCCCATAACTTCCGGAGCAAAATATTCAGGGAAGTCAATACCAATTAATTAGCTGTATCCGCACGCAACAACTCAACCTTCACAATCTCAATTTCTTTTAACGTCAAAAACCAAGTAACATTTAATGTAACGTCTTCCTTCAGATTTCCAAGAACGATTCCTAGGTCCTTGGTCACATGATACAACGTCAGTTATTTTGAATAATTCGGAGCACCTTCTTCTTTTAAGAACTTGCCATCTCAAAAGCCGTTGCCAGATATTTACCATAAGAAGGTTAAGTGACGTTCAGTACAAGAGGAAAGCGAACCTGAGTATTAATGATACCTCATCCTCTGCTAGTTCCTACCTAATAATTGAGTAGAAAGAACTCTTCATTAGGATGCAGATTGTCCCGCATCTTTCTAGTGATAGTTGCAACTGTAGGTTCTTGGCCCGAACCTTGAATCCGGATGGCAAAATGGAGATTGGATTTCACAACAGTACAGTTTCGAAATTTAAGCCTGACACATTAAGCTATACTTAGGTGTTAAATGGTGACAATGTCATAGACACGTGATAATAGAGGAGGAACAAATTACTGGTCACATGAACTTTCTTGCATTGCAAGTGGGAGCCAAAGAATTTCACATTGGCGGATATATGCACTAAGCTAGTTGTGAAACCTGTTTCATGTAGTTGCTCCAAAAAAATATGTTGTGTTTAGATCCTCATTAGCTATCATGTTGATTAATTACTTGATACGGCTCTTTGTCTACAAATAGATCAAGAATTACTGTAAGGGTAAGAGATGGTAGATTTTAGTACTGTCCAAGTGCACTAGCCTATGTAAGGTATATATCAGTATGATCTTCGGACAAGCAAATAACTTCCATCTCAAAGAGAATACTCCGAGTATCTCATAATTGATCTATGGTTCGCATCTTTAACTCAAGATCTAGGCTTGTTATTTTGGCATTTGCAGGAAGCAACAGGAACATTGCAACATCTTTCATTCGTCCCGTTCTCCGTGATAATCGTGTCTCTCGTATTCATCAAATGTCGACAAAACGTGTTCTCGTGCCCATTGCGGATGGCAGTGAAGAGATTGAAACAACTTGCATCACCGACACATTGACAAGATTCGGTGCCAGTGTGACAGTGGCATCGGTCATGCCCGATTTGGTCTGCACTATGAGCCGTGGGATTAAGGTATGCTACCATGATTGCATTCCAAATCGTGTCTCAGCTAGAATCGCGTCACCTCACTAACATTTGCTTTTCAAAGATATCTGCTGATGTTTTCATCCAAGATGCAGCTGAGGAGGAATGGGATTTAATTGCGATTCCCGGTGGGCTCCCCGGCGCAGAGCATTTAAGAGATTCTAAGCCATTAATTCAACTATTGGAAAAGCAAAATAAAGCCGGCAAGCTTTACGCTGCCATATGCGCCTCTCCTGCTCTTGTTTTAGCTACTCATGGGTTGATTACGGAGGGTGCCACGTGCTACCCCGCTGCTGCATTTCGAGATTCTCTTAAGAATCCTGTAGATGACGATGTAGTTGTAAAGGATAATTTAACAACATCGAAAGGTCCTGGCACAAGTTTGAAGTTTGCCCTCACGCTCGGTGAACAAATGTATGGCAAGGATAAGGCTAATGAGATCGCATCAGCCATGTTAGTAGAACGCTGAGAACTGAATTGCGAAATCTTTAAAAAGCACCATGATATAAGGTCATAGTTTTAACATCCTTCTCAGAAAAATTGAGCCAAAAAAGTGTATACAGTAAAAACCGAACTGCTCCTCTTGACTAAATTAAAATGCATCAATAAAATAAATATTACTCCCAATTTAACGTGTTTCTAGAGAATGAAGTGGAAGAATTTTGTTAAAGGAGCATTGACTCACATTAAATCACTAATGCATCATTCAGGGAGCTGACTTTCCGAAAAAAAAGTTAAATGGATGATTCGTTTTTCAGGATGAGTATATTCAACATTAATTGTTGCTTCCGTTTCCATACAAAGCAAAAATACTGCATTGGTGGATGCACGTTATACACGTTTGACAGAATGTCCCTAACATTTGGCAATTGTGATTTGTGCAATTTGGAACTAAGGCAACTGCTTGAAGTAACAGGAGAAGATGATCATTTTATTAGCATTTATGCTTCACCCTAAGTATGTAATGAAATGTGGTCACAAGCTGATAGCCAGAGATACTTAATGAAAAAAATCGGAGCTAGAATACATGCTTGCCAAGAGCTTACCCTCTAAGTTTGTTTTGATCAACAATTTTTGGCTATTATTAGAAATTTAAGACAACAAAGAGAATTGGAGTATGCTTGTGTATTTCTTAGTGCGTACCAAAGTGATACAGGATGCACAAATGTCACGGAGAATAAAGCTAAACTATGTAATCCTAGTTTTTGATGTAATTTAGTTGTTTATCTTAAGGCCAATGATAATCAAACTTCTCGCATCAGTAACATAGGTATTGTCATAAACTTTGCCTTGTAAAGGCATTGAAAGTGTGGCTTGTCAAATGGATGTAAAGACTGCTAGAATGCTTTTTCTAAACAAGAAGTCTTTTCTTGGACAAAAAGCATTATGCTAAGAATTAGTCCAAGAATCATCTATTTTGAGAAAAAAGAGATTGCAGAAGCAATAATTAAAGAGCTATATGTCACAATGGGTAGTAAAATGTAAATGTGTTTATTCACATACACTAAAGTATGATTGACCAATATCTGCTCTAAGCTGCTCTAAGAGTTTATACAAATTGTAAATTATGATTTATAAAGTGACTTTCATCCTAGATCTCTTGTGAATCAATTGCAACGTGTTTCCTTGACCACGTAGTCACTTTAGCTTATGTGCTAGATTAAATACTTAGCATTCAGACTTTGTGATCTTGGATTCACGACTTAGATTCATCAATCGTGAATCTTGATAGATTCCTGTTTGTTACTTAGGAATCTGTAATAGTTATTACTACCGTATTGATATGATGGTGTCAAAAAGATGTTAAATGATCTTTTTCCTGTATTAGCAATATTTAGCATCACTAAATTCAAATAAGACTTGTCTTACTTGAATTTGTGGAAGGTATAGAAAGAATGGTTAACTATATAGCTTATTCTAGATTTAGATGAGTAAATATTAGAACATTAATGCTAGTATTATTTTAATAATAACTTTGGACGTCTCCAGTATCGGTACACATACACATGTCTTAGATTTTGTAACCTATTGTAGTATTATTAGACTGTATTGCTCACAACCTATAGTGTTAGGTATTACTCAAAGGTGTGTCAATATCCCTTTTAATATAAACAGTGCTGTAAAGATCATAAACTTTATTGGAAAAGCATGAATAAGCTTAATCAGAGGTTCCTTGACCAAGAAGAATTACATGGTGTGACTGCAATTTTAATGTGATTGATTGGAGAAAAATCCTCCCACAAAGTGTTTAACCTCTTTTCAACTCAATTTTGTAGTTTAAGGAAATAGGTACGGAATTCCTTCAATGAACTTGCGTCAATACTCATTTGCAGCTTTGCCTTCCGCTACATTATTTCAGAAAATCAAAGAGTAAGCTTTGAAGCCAACAGCGACCCAGGCATTTATAATGTATATTGATTAGCTATTTTGTCTCTGACTGTCTTTGTTTAATCTATTATAATGACTATGGTCAAGATCAAACAAAGCACAACTTTATTGCATAAACAACTGTGCTGACAAAGACTACACTTCATTTATAGTAAAAACTTAAAATTGTTTCCTTTCATTCTGTTGACTCAAATCTGTCTATCTTTAGTGAAGGAATTTCGAATTATTGAAATCTCACTTCTGGCAGCAAACAAATTTTGCTATGGAGTTTATGCTTGTTTTTCTTCTGGGCTAAACAATTTTGATATTAATTGACAATCTGATGGATTTGTCTTGTTCTCACTTCAGAGACGATGTTGATTAGATGAAAAACAATGCAAATGATTTCTTCTCGTGGTTTCAATGATTTCAGAGGCTTCCTTCTCACAGGGGTATGACAAGGGTAAGGCAGTTGCTGGTGCCACTCTCCTCACAGCCATTTAATTCCTCTTTAAGACAACAATTTGTGTGCTCAGATTCAATAGTCTCAAAAAAATTAGGATTGCAACTTCTGGAATTATGCTAGCCTTTTTCTTTCTCAGCATTTTATTCTCAACACTGAAATTTCCCTCATGGATACATCTCTGTCCATTTTTCTTGCTTGCGATGTAAAAGGCAAGCGGCAGAACAAACACTGCATAGAGTTTTAGAGTCTTCAAGCATACATTTCACTCAAAACATATGCATTCGTCTATAAGTACTGATTTCAATTGTCCTCGAGGCTCAATCTAAAGATGCCAAAAAATTGAACTCCTAAATAAAGTTGAGTACCAGTTCACTGGTCGGGAATAACATTCCTTCATGCAAAATTGGTTTATGTCATCTGACTTCATTGACTTAAAACGTTTTTACGAGTTGCACGTTTTATTTATTGAATAAAATGAACTCCGGAGAAAAGATTCTAAAAATCCATGTGATACATTGCGAAATGTGGCCTTGTGAATGATTTTTTCTGACCAACAATTGAAAGTGTTCTCGACAGATCCCTATGCCATGCAAAATGCAAAAAGTGCCACAGAATCAGAAAAAGAACACTTCGATAACAATTCACTTACTGGAATCAGCGAGCATGAGCTCGACATCCCATCTCTGGATGCTGTCATTGACTCCATAGGAAAGGGCTCTGAAGTATCAATTGCGCAGCAAATTTTAGAGGAGCAGAAAATTGAAGGCTTGGAAAGCTTGTATCTGACATGCGATGAGGATGATGAATTCGATAACTCGAAAAATCAGATTCTTGCTCCACGGCAAAATGATGAAATTCAGGTTACAGAGAGGAGACAACAAAATCTCGACATTGAAATGGAAAAAACAAGTATATCATCAGGAAACTATTTAATTACTTGTCATCATGAGTCTGATGATCTATCACAGGAGCAAATTATCACCGAATTTAATCCGATGGATATCCTATTTGAATTTGATCAGCAGAAGGGTACACCAACATTATCGGGAGAGAAAGCAAACCCTGGGACTTCTCGACTTAAAATCTTGATATCAATTTACTCCGAAAAGTATTCTGACGATGCCGTTGATGAAATTCAACGAAACATCATTGTGGGAGAAATAATGCATACTCTCTATGTTAGCTGGGGAAGCCGTTGTATTCTGAAAACAAATCTCTTCAATCAAAAGGACATTGGTAAGATACTTTCTTTGGAAACTGCAGCCGAATACATACAAGATCTGTTAATGAGAAAGAATACAGTAACCTCTCAGTTTCCCCTCTCTTTTGATGAAAGCAACTTTGCCTCTCGTGCCTTGCATGATAACCATGTTTCTCCAATTTCTTCCAAAGCAAGTAATACTCCAATATCAATCAATACTTTAGAGACTTCAAGGTTGATAAAACCTTTTTCATCGGAAACTTCCACGCTCCAGCCAATGAGAGAATCTGAATTTGTTCCTGAGTTTCCCCTGCAAAGTCAATCCCAACACACAGCAGCAATTGAATCACTTAAATTGAAGCGAAAAAAGCGTGAAATAATGTCTCGAATCGCAGGCCAAACTACTACTCGCAAGCGTGTACGTAGCCCCACTTCATCTCCAAGTCATAGCTCAAACATTTGAAATTCATGGCAACCGCAATTAATTTCAGCATTGTCAAGATAAACAATTTCATGCCTGGATTTGCTTTCTCATATCTTCAGCATCAATTTGAAACTCCCAGTCTTAAGCAATGGCCACATGATCCAAATCAAATTAGTTTTGCATCGTGAGATTGTGACTAAGAAAACAAGGACCTAGAGGCATGAGACAGGAAAAAGCATCTGTCCCCACCTTCTGAAATAGTGTGAGGAGAACAGAAATAAGTTCAATTACTGAATCTATAATCATTATGTTAGATCCAAGATTTCATGAGCATTTTGATACGTACAGGTTTGAATGTATGCTGAACTCACAATGTTGGCTCCCAAACAATAACAATCGACAACACAACAAAGCTGACAACTCCTAGTTCACTATACATTTATCATGCTTCAGTCTGTACATTGTCTTTCCTGTTCATCTAATTTCAGAAACAAATTTGGTGCAAAATCTTTGGCAAATCCCTATTTGCGCAACCTTTGCCTATTAGTTGTGTAAAATGTGGATCATGGATGAAGGAATTAGAGCCATCAAGCTGATGGTGCCATCTAGGACCAAGATTTGATCACCCCATTTAACTCAATAAGATGCTTGAGTCAGCATTGGCAAAGAATTGTCCTGCTGCTGGGGGTGATATACTTTTCCTTTTATTGCAAATCTCCTTAGGGGTCAGAGTAAGGATCAATCATTGAATTGGCCCTAGATCTTTGGAGACCTCTTCAACCCAGGAAATTGAAAAAGTATAGAATTAGAAAATGAAAGAAATTGTCAAGCCTAAAGGTTCAAATCAAAGAACAGAAATCATTCAAGCATCTTGTAACTACCCAAGATAGCTAAAATACTAAAAAGATGCAGCCTAAGAAAAATACCTTAGTTTGCCCAAAGTCATTAAAAATCATCCAAAAAGTTACAAAGACAAATTCAAGGCATATTCAATCAAAGTTGCGAATGTATTTGCTCATATGTCTTAACTTTATATGCCTTCCCAATTTCACTCAAAGTTGTAGCCTATGGATCAATAACCATGGATATTGAGCAACTAACAAGCCAATCAAGTCTCATGATGAGCAGCATTTAAGAGTCATTGATCATCACACAAGTTACATTGCACTTTCTCATATCAAGTTGTTAATAGATGTCCCAAATTTATAGAGCAAGCGTGTAAATAAAGCTTTGTCATGAAATGTTGTTTGTTTGTTTTGTACACTTCAGGGAGGTTCTTCACTGTTTCGATAGTAAGTCGACTACCAGGTTGGATTTCGGATAGGGATAATTTCTCTTGGTTCTTGCTTCTTGACCAAATATGGAAGTACTTCCCAACAACCCCACCATTGCAGTGTTGGTTGTTCGTTCCTATGCAGATCGGGTCGCAAATCAACTATTGGGGTCACATATGGGGTGGGCGGACCTATCGACATGCTCGCATTTCGATACACAACAACAACCTCTCTTGTTGTCAAGGAAAACAAAAATCCTAGCTACGACATCGGTGAAGGGTGTAAGGAAAAGTCGTAGAGGCTTTACCATGATGATCCTAGAAGGGATAACAAGATCATACCATGATTTATCGCCCCTTGTTCGGCAGAATATATCGGCTTTGATGGAATTCACGCATAGGATGACGACAACAGTATGTACGCAAAACCAACAAAGTTGTTCCATAGGAACGACACTTGGATCATTTCTGATGGAACAAAATTTCGATTTGTCTCATGATAGACTTCGCATCGATTGTTTTCCAAAAGATCAATTAGATGAAATATGCAATGCATTGCAAGATGCAGTGGCTCCATGTGGTCAAATTCAAATGACCCCATCGGCTTCCAAATGTACCCATATTTTACACATCCTGCGAGACGAGGATACATATTGGGTTGGACTTCACATGACATCAGAATGTTCGATATGGAATGTTAAGTTAAATGACAATGCATCCAAGGAAGTTTTGGTAGACCCGACTGATCCCAAAACTGGAGAAGATATCTTCCCTAATGTGGATGTAAAATCTCCAGTCTCTCGTGCCTACTACAAACTGGATCAACTTTGGTCAGATTCTGAGATTGGTACAATTCTATCCAACGTTGCTACATATTCTGGAGCAGTCGATCTAGGTGCTGCACCTGGAGGTTGGACACAACTGTTGTGGAGGCAGAATCAGTCGTTTGGGTATTTCTCTCATGGTATCCTTGCGATCGATCGAGGGGTTTTAGCATGTCGAGTGGCGAAGCTTCCAGGTGTCGAGTATCTTGTTGCTGACCTATCATCAGACCGTGTCGCAATGGCTGTGAGGGAGAAGGCTCCTATATCGCTTCTAGTTTGCGATGCAAGCACAGATTCCAACGAAATTTTGGAGAATATCGTGACGTTAGTGGAAAAACTAGGAGTAGACTGCTGGACTTTGCCCTGTGTATGGGTCGTCACTTTGAAACTCCCCTATAAAACAGTGGGTAGTTTAGAGAGAAATTTGGGAAAAGTAGTAATGAGCATTCCTGGAATCATGAAAAGAGTCATAGAATTAGCTTTTGTGAACCAAAATGTCATGGCGAAAATCAAAATCTTGCATCTGATGGCCAATTCTGACAGTGAAAGAACTTTGGTAGTATTATTTGATAAAATATCTTAGGTTATTACTTAAAGGATAATTCTTTACATCTTAGAATTATTGAGAAGACCCGAGTTCCAATTCAAGGGTGAAATGATCAACCCAATACCTCTATTTCAGTCCCATTCGGAATGCATGTCTTGAAAGAACTGGGGAGTACGCGAAACCTTTATTTTCATTATTACAGCTTCTTTGGCTTGAAAACCTTGTAAAGGGTGGCATCAATTAATCCAAGAGTAGTAAATGTCCCGCCAATAATGGCACAAAGTGATGTAAGATAGTCATACCACTTTCGCCCTTCCTTTTGCACAACTACACTCATCGGGCTTAGATCATAGGAAAATCTGGCCTCAGGAACATTTTCTGTCTCATAGAATACAATTTGAGATTGTTCTAAAAATTGATAGGTAATCATTGAGTTGGCGTTGGAAACGCCCATGTTGAGGTGAGTTGATACAACCTTTATGTAATGATGAAAAGCTTGATGGAAATCTAACGTAGTAAACGTCTTGCCATTCATTGGATTGAATTGCTGATGTTGGGCGGGGGTCTGCTTAAGTATACGCTTTGTCTTACGACTTGCGGTCTCAAGGGGTTCACCAAAACTCAAATGATTCACAATGTGACTCAGATTCGTCATTGCTGAATTCAAGTTATGATTATTTGATCTGGCTTCAATGTGAAAGTTACCCGGCACACGATTCACGAATAAATATCCAGAGACTTGGCAAGATGGATGATCTGGCCTGTTCTGTTGAAAGAGTTGAAGCTTTGCCTTTCTGGCTTCCTCGTTGGCATGAACCTGCTTTTTGTCCCACTCCTTAAACTTCTCATCCATCTCCAGTTTTCTCTTGGCAAAACTAATGAGTGCAGGTACTGTACGATCCATTTTATAGTCTGGAGCAATGGGCTCTCCTGAATGATACCATCGAAGTGTCGGAAAAGCCATAACTTTGAGTTTGCGACAAAGATTTGCTTCGCGAACACAATTGATGGAGCCAACACCGACAGGCATATTCTCATCGAGTACAGCTCTTGCAAACTGCTCCCATGTTGGTGCCAATTTCTGACACCAGATACACCAAGGTGCATACATGTCAATGAAAGCCATTTCATGACTCTTAATCCAGGAGTCCCAAGCTGCTTCGGTTAACTCTGCAACATATTGCCCTTCTTCCTCATGCATATCCTCTAGTGTCTTATCATGCTCTTGATTTTTCAACTCTCTCGCTTCACGATTACGTCCTGAGAATACACGACGCTTGCCATCATTATCCAGTTGCCACTTTTCGACATTTTTGGTCACATTCTGTCGATTGGTTCCCAATGCATCCCAGACATCAACTGACACGTAATCACAATGTAAATCAAGCATGGTTATGTTAAAGTTTAAACGAATTTGTTGTTGCGTGTCTTCATCGATTGCGATAGTGGTGCTCATGGTGGTTTTTGCAAATGCTGCCGTTTCCGAGAGAAAGAGGATTGCCATTACAAAAATTGCACACATGGACATGACTGCACCTAACATGGTTGCCTGAAAGTCAAAAATTCAATAAGAAAAAGAGGTTCCAGATTGAAAGAGACATCATTGTGAGACAAGGAAATGCTGCTATTTGGTTTTGTGACCTTTTTCTTGCTACACCTAGTACTCATGTAACAGTAGGATTAAAGATACTAGGCATTGTATCCAACTCCTCCATTCTCGTCATGTAGCTTTCAACTCTAATACTTCTTACCTCAGTCAAGTCTCTGGGGACTCGGCGATAAAAGTCTACGGAGGATAGGGCATTACTTCTAGTACGTCCACCGTTAAGCTGGTTGCTCATCTTCAAATGCTACAAGTGCACTCTGTTGAAAAGGAGAGTGCTAATTTTTTTGATATTTTTGTGTTGGAAGACAACGATTACTAGTATTCCCGCCTCCTACCGTCACTGAACCTGTGAAACAAGTACGTAAAATGGTTTTCCACTGTTCGAGAGACAATTGCCAAGCACAAGTCCCCAACATCTTAAAATCAATACAAGTCAGCCGTATGGCAAGCAATAGACAAAATAGTATTAGAAACAAATTTGGGTTAAAATAACGAACAAAAGATGAGTTTTGACTTGACGGGTCAAGGGTGTGATATAAGTTTAGGCACTTTTCTAGCCCTAGGCCTAAACACTATTGTTTAGGAAAATCGCAATGTTGTTGAAAATACATTAGAATCCTGCTCAATACTCAATTTCAGGGATATCTTTCAAAGAATTCATTTTAGAATGCTATAACTCCAGCGTATACCACTTATCTCCTTCGTTTTTCACGATCAATAAATGGCGCATTACATCAAATAGAAATGTAAGCGTTCATAGATACACATCTTTGGATCAAAGTAGCATCATTGATATACGCTTTCGTTATATTTAGCCTTTACAGCTGGTCTCTCAGAGAAGTTGCAACCAGGACTTTGTGATAACTCAATCATATATGCTGCCAGGGAGCCACTAGATGTTTTGTACTTCACTTCACATTTTCAATTCATTTAGCAATCACAAATAAAATTCAAGGCATGGATATAAATAATGATGGCCCTATGCGTAATGTGTGGCATATGGAAAGCTAAGGTTCCCACTTCTTTCCATCATAACAAAGTCTAAATGTGCAATTCTATGTAAAATGTCGATTTTTATTTCATACATTGGGTAATCTCTATCAATAAATCAGGTCAGGTTTTTGAAGCATGGTTACAATTACTGCTAATCCGTGAGTGAATTATTCGCAATTCCGTTATAGTAACGCATGATTCCCCCCACTCAATGAACATTTGAACGTCGCATGCCATTGATTGCAACAATTTGGACTATATGTCATCGCTGGCATTCCGAATGGGGGAGTGTTGATATCAATCAAGGCATTAAGACCACCAAAATGATGCTGAAATTGGAAAAAGGATTTATTTTGCAAAGAGCTGCAGTGTGACGTGAATGTCAAGTGAATATGACATCATTACACAATCTAGGAAATATTGAGTACAACTAATCTAAATGAATCATGCCTCTTATTTAAGACTCAGTGCAGATATTTATGATTCAAGACTCATTCCAGGTCCCAAATTTCTGAACCAGGTTCAAGGTCGAGCATTCTAAAGGACATAGGCCTTCATTCAAATCATTATAGTTATTTTGAATTTCTAATCTCCATTTCATAAGTGTCAGAAGTTTGATCAATTAGGTAAATTGTGCGCTTGTATAATTTCCTCCAATCTGAATCCATTATTTCAGAGAGAGATAAAAAAAATTAGTTTCACCGACAGCGATGATTGTGTGTGGGCAGTAATCTTTAAAGACTTATGAAGAGAAGTAAAGTAGATAAGAATTTATGACAATATGCTGGAGATAGGGTTTCTGAGAGTCACAAAGAATTATTGGTAGAGTCGAAGGTGTGTTTCCAGGAAGAACTCTTCGTCCGAAGCTCACACGCCTTGATTTCCTTTCTATCTTTGTTGTATTGTTCCATTCAGTAACACCACCTCGCTTTCTTGAAAGGGAGACAATGGTTGGATGGCTGGACGAGATGCTAACAGAAGTCTTTCGTCGCGTACAAACACTTTTCGAGATCCACATGTCGCCAGCCAGCTGTCATGGAATTGAAGAGCTATCTCAGCACGATTACGCATTGACCAGTCAGTGGGAAGTCTCCTTTCCCTAAGAGCTCGCTTTACATGTGTGTGAGCAAAGTGTACTGCTCTCATGCTGGGCGGAGTGTGTTGCTCACAATCGGATGTATTCCATCCGGATGCATTGACAACAGATTGCGTTACGCACCAATCTTGAAAGAAAGAAGTAGGTTTCAATTGATATAAGACCACCAAGGCTTTTTGATCTGAATTGATTTGTTGTTCGGATGCTAAACTGATAATTTCGTGAGAAATTCTCAACCATTCAGTTGCTGATCCAGAAACCAGACTTGGGCATAGTCTATTGTGAATTGTTAAGCCACCATTGTTAGGAAGTAATATCCCATCTTGTCGAAAGTCATGTAAGGGAAAAGTGTCGTAATCACTCATCCAACCACCTCCAATCTGAGCCATTGCTATCCATCTCATGAAACATAGTTGCTGTTGATTCGAGCAAAATTAGCTATATTGACAAGGGATAAAGATAAAATTAACAATAACACTTACGTTGTATGGTCCTGATCCAGAGTTAACGATAAGAGGGAAAAGCATATCAAAATGTGGGTGTCGTTGAGCATGTGTTTCATTTAATACGATTGGTGTCCATCCGGCCACTTTCCATGTGTGTATCCAGGCATGGAGTAATCGTAAATGATCATCATGTGTCATCCCCGCAGGCATTGGATGATCGGAAAGTTTGGAGTAGAACGTATACATATTAGGAGGTGTGGAGGAGTATTCAGAAGAATGAAGTCTTCGATTGTAGAAGAGTAGAAAGTCAGGGCAAACAAATGCTAAGGTAACCAGCATCCCCAACATCACAGAGCGCTCAATAGAACGTTTCGAAGAAGATTTATATCTGTCTTCTTCATGAATTGATTTCATTTTATCCAAATCACTCTATCATGACAAAAAGCGAATGACAATATGATATCATCGTGGAAAAGTCGACTTTGGTGGGACATGTCAAGAGACATAGTGACCCGGTTATCTAACTTTCGTTGTCATCACTGATTGTATGACTTTTTGATGTACCTGTTTCCCTATTACAGTATTAATCTTTAGGCCAATGCAAAAACACTGTCTTTCCTAGAGGGCATTTCAATATCATGACTGAGTACAAAGTGAACCTAAAGGTTATCAAAGTTTTTGTCATGTCTCTTTGAAAACTAGGTTTGGCTAAATTAGGAAGATGCATGCCGATGACAAAGGTAGACACTGATTTTATAGAGTAATTGTTGATTTTGACCCTTCTAATCATACGGAAGTGAAATTGATTGTAACTTTATCTCTCATTATTGATTCAATTCGAGGATAATTTGGCCCATCAGCATAATGCCGGTAAGAATCTTGGTTTGAGTAAATTGCATTTGTTCTTCTGAGCTGTCTCTTAGGTTTTGAGACATGACTCATCAGTGGAAGCCAAGTGTGTGTCTGCGAAGTGACATGATACAATTATAGGGGCTCATAAATAGGGATACCTGCTATTTGTGTTTCAAAAATAAAGATCAAGGATTATCCGTCTTTCTTTGGCACT
Organism: Fragilaria radians; assembly: GCA_900642245.1. Lineage (NCBI taxonomy): Eukaryota > Bacillariophyta > Fragilariophyceae > Fragilariales > Fragilariaceae > Fragilaria > Fragilaria radians. Next base: position 73,079 of record CAAAJI010000252.1, read on the forward strand.
GGTTGGATAGATGGTGCATAAAGTTTCAAGGTGTCATCTGAAACATTCTCTATGAAAGGTTTTATGTCATTCCACATACTGTAAATGTAGACAAAGTATATCCAAGATGTAAGGGAAATTTGTCTTCCAAGATTCTTGTATTTATCAGGATAATTCTATTTTGGAAGTGTTGCATAAATAAGTCTAGATTTTTGCTACTGTAGTGTTCGAGTACAGTCGTCAAGCGAAACTTCATGAAAATGACTATACCTTAGAAACTGATGGAAAAACCTCTCTGTTAGGGATACGAATGTAGGTTGGGAAGGAGGCAATAAAAATAATGACCAAGCAACAGCTATATTCATTGCTTGACACTCGAACGAAACACAATCATGACATCATCTGGTTTAACTCAATACAAAACAACCAGAAGGAAACTTTTGCTTTTCATTTTTTGCATTATGATCGTTTGTGTGGTGTTGAATTACAAAACATTCACCAATTCATTGATGAGCATCGAAAACATTGCATGGAATAAACCTCCATATATTTTAGCTAAAGGGACCGAAGAAAGTATACCTTACCAGCGAAGATTATACCAAAAAAATTTGAAGGAAAGTCTATTGGATGAAGATGAAGATTCTCAGTCAAGTCTACGTCAAGCGGAGGTTATGGACCATAGTCTCCCTCGACAAAAGATACTGTCAAATAAACGAAATGATCCCAATAATCGAGGTGGTGAATCACGTCAAATCAGTTTATCCTTGGATTCGAAGGAGAGTTCTTCAACAAAAAGTAATCGACAAGATTTATCGTTGGAAGAGGACTCTGTAGTAGGCGAAGCGAAATTGGAAGTAAGTCATTCAACTCTCAGGGGAAATATCCAATTAGAACAAAAGCAGACCATGTCCAAAAATCGCCAGTTCTTGAATGAAGAAGATCAAAAATTAGAAACGATGCAATATCAAGATAATCCAATCTTAATCACTACTACCAAAACATCCAAATTACAACCAAAGTCTCAATCGGAAGAATCATCGTCAACAATAGATGAAATTCGAATAAAAGAGGTGCAATCAAGCGTAACCCCAGCGAAAATGACTTCATCAATAACGTTAGACACTTTGGAAACGAATTCCAATCATGATCGAGGTAATGAGCATGGTCAAGCATCAATTCAGGAGGAAAGAATAAAGGAAGAATTCATTACAGAAATCGAATCATTGGAGGATAATACGATCTTGGATAAGAAAGATAACTACGTCAAACCGAATAGTTTGGAACGCAAAACAATTAATAGATCTGTTGAGACCGTGGGATACCGTCCTGATAGAAACGATATTATGGAAAATATTGTTTCCGACAACGGAGTTGCTACCAGTCTGCGACGAGAGAATGAGAACGATATCTCGTTCGATACTCGGTCTGTACCGAAGGAAGTTTCCTTATCGCAGGATGTTCAGAACTTGAATACAAGAGTCACAACGCAGGTCGAAATTACAGAACCAAAACGTCCCATCATGTACACTTATTACGAACCAGCTACGACAGATATGACAGAAGAAGCGGACACCGATTTGCTAGAGAATTGGAAAAAGGCTTGGTACGATGCAGGATGGGAACCCTATGTCCTCGATGAGTCGCATGCAAGATTGTTACCTCAATTTGAAGAACTAGTACAATTGGTGATCGAACCGAAACATATAGGGACATATAACATGGCATGTAAGTGGATGTAATGTATGCAGAATTGCGCTTCATAAACTTAGATACTCATTGTTTCGGGCGTTTCTCAAGGTTATATTCGTTGGATGGCAATGGCTGCAGTCGGTGGAGGTTTCATGGCTGACTATGACACCTTCCCCCTCAATCATTTTCTGCGCCATGGTCGTAAGCTCCCCTTCGATGGTGAACTTACTGTTTGGGCTGGTCATGTTCCGGCATTAGTTTCAGGAAATGGATCCGAATATCTCCGTGTAGCTCGTAGGATTGGAATTTCCATGCAAAAGCATGTCAGTGAGCAAATGCACATTAATAAGTACGGTCCTGTCGAGGAGTATAAACAACATATAGTTTGGTCCGATATGCTAGCATTGGCAGAAATCTATAAGACCAGCGATTATGCGTTTATTAAAAAGCATGAGGTAGCCAATGCAGCTGAGATCCTTCAAGTTTCCCAATGGACGAAGGAACATTGTTTTTTGACAAACAGTATGCGCGCGATTCATTTTAGCCACAAGGCCATGGAGTTGGGAAAGCAGGCCTACCGAGGTGCTATTCATCGAGCGACTGTGGCCCGGCAATTTCTAAACAAGTGGCATGCCGTTTGTCCCTACACATTAGTAAAAGACTATGAATCCAAATTATGAGAGAATGATAATTTTCTTGGAACTCCTGTGACACCGGTTGTGCCGCTATATTTCCAAAAGGATTAAGTTAACTCGTCAGACGGAAAGAATTCGAGATCCTACAAACATAAAACTCTGGCAAAGTCTCAAAGAATGGTCCTCCCACTTCAAATTTTCTTTGAAGCAAAGGCGAAAATGACAACTACATGTGAAGTGCGAAGGTTCTCATCCTAGTTTTTTATGGTTTCATCAAATTTCATGTAAAAGTCGTCGATGCAACAAACTTCATTCAATAGGGTTTCAGTGCTGTATCTATGGGAGAGGTTATGACAAGCATATTGCAAAGGATTTACAAAGAATTAATGTTGCATACAAATTTGAAATGAATAGCCCAAAAAGAAACGAATGTCGTTATCTACAGCTGTACTCTGTATAATTCAACACAATAAACAAAAAGGCATATGCGACATGTTCTTTAAGTCTTCCTCAACAAAGGTCTAACCATTACAAACTGGAAGTTTGGATAAACTATTATAATGAGCTTTGACTATTTTT
>CAAAJI010000253.1:0-18315 GCA_900642245.1 Fragilaria radians
GAGGAGGATGTCAGTCCAAGTCTTATTCACATCGCTTTGCAGATCAAGAGGACTATATGTTCCAAAGCTATTCCTCCATGCAAATCCAGCTCGTCGAGCAACTTCATCAATCATAACTCCAAATAGACCAGGATAGGGATTCCTAATTTTCCCATGCAAAAGACTGAAGAATTCATCTTCGGCATTTCCATATTGATAGTCTGTAAGGGCTACAGTGAGATTGAGTCCTCGAAGTGAATCGGGGAATGTCACGGAACCATTCCAAATCAGTCTCTGGCGGTCGCAGACGTTTGTTCTGTAGCTTTTCGATGTATCGAACTTTGTGACAAAAATATTTGGCCTCTGTTGAGCATTGCCGAGGTGAAGAATATGAAATAGTAGGAGGGGAAGGAGGGTATGCCCCATTTGTTCTATCAATAAGAATTTATACTAATTTTTGAAAAAGTCAGCATGAAAGTGCTTTGATGTTCAACCTCTCACCCTATAAATATTTGGAGGAAACTTATAGACTTAAAGAATAACAAGTTTTTCAATAGGAATGAAGATATTCATAGTTCCAAACGGTACCTCCATGTAACAGGATTGTTCGACCTAATAAATATGCTGCCTTTTTCTCGAAACCGTGTCCAGGAGCTGACGGATGGCCCTTACTCGCGCTGCTAATTAAGCATTTACTTTCGGACCTTTCTATTATACAAATATGTGATTCAAATTCTTAGTGAATCGAGGATTTTGAGCTTAGTTGATAGTTGGTAAGGGTTGACAAATCTATATATATATATATAGCAAGGATATTATTGTTTTTTTCTCCAATGTCAACAATGTCAAAAATGTATTGGGCCTCTGAACGATGACCACAGTAAACTGAAACACTATCACGATAACATGCCCGCCCCAAGAATCTCTAGTTTAACAATTCTTTAGACAACTCTTACCAACAGAGACGCAGTGTAGCTTCACAATTCCAGGTTCTTTCAACAACTAGTCTTCACACAGAAAATATCGGATTTGACATGCCACACTCCAATGATTTATTTAAATAACGGCTCATATTCAATGAATTTCTAGTGGCATGAATACCTTCTCTTTTATCTATCCTTCTCTTACATTTATTTTTTCCTAATTTTATTTTCATGTGCTGTAGTTGAATGAACAAATTCAAGGGAGAATTAGAGTAAAAAGGGACGGCAAGGAAGGGTTCAATCTTGTCGTGTCCAAAATAGTTGATCCCTCTATCCATTTAGAATTTAAAGGGATGACTCTGAGAGAAATTCGGAAGATTTTATTACATCGGAGATAGAGAATGGACGTTAATGTGTCAGGATTTTAATGATAAAGAAGAACGGTGTGTTTTGAGCAAGATTAGTAGGTTGTGGTTACAGTAAATTCCCAAGAATCAGTTTCAACAACAGTTTGGTCACTGTTGTCAATGATGTGATGCTACAAATTCTACTGATTGTCACGATAATTTGGGATCATAAAGCCATGATCTTTGGTGGTAAAGTTTCCTTCCTGCATGGAGACTTGACGTAGAAAAATTCATACGTATTCCACAGGGAATGGAAGTAGATGAGGAATGCTGTTTATCTTTAAAGAAAATCATAATGGTCTATTGCAAAATATCAGTCAATTATACAGGGAATCCCTTAAATATGATGGCTTTGTTGGTACCCGGGGTGAACTATGTGATCTATATTGAGTACATCTCGTTGCGGAGACGGGAATTTTGCCCTTTCTTGTCAAAAGTAGAAATGGATATGAAGCTGTGAACTGCCTAATTGAGTATATTGCCTATATTCATTATGAATTTCAGTAAGAATTGTGAAATTGCGAAAGATTTCATTCGATGAGAAAAAAGTGAATCAAGAACTGGTGGAAAGATAAAATATTTCTAAATATATTATGCTATAATATATTTTTTTGTGAAAATTTTAAGTCTATGATTTGACTTACTACTTTCTATCTTAGCGATCCTTGTATCGTTGTAACTTCTTCTGCAAAGTTCTTTCTGAACCATTAAGATGTGCTAAAGATATTCTTATATATGTATCTTAGGTTCGATAACATGACAAAGATTTATAACCATTGCTCTTCTTTAGCGAACTTTAGATTTCTTGATTAAAATAACTGAAAATGACGATGAAAATTATCTTTAACGAAAAAGCTAAAAAAATAGCCTCATTTGCCAAACGAATCAACATAAAATAGGATTCAAATCCGAGACGACGGGAACAAAATATGAGAATATTGATATAAACCACCTATGCAAAGTATTAGATAACTGTGGCGAGATATTTGCTAGATTGACAGGGTCATTTAACACCATGATTTGAAAAGAAGACAGTGAAACGCCCGGAGAAAAATCACACATTGATTTAGCTCGATCAAAGGAGAAAGTTTGGGCGGAGCAAAGTTTTGGGCCCTTGTTATTGACGATGACACGGCCTTTTCTGAGAATAATATTGCAAACAAAGAAAAAGGGAAGTCTCAAATGAAACTTATGTTTAAGAGGAAATCAAAGAACGCAACAATCTTATCTTTGGTGGAGTATGCGTTGTAACAACGAAAATAATATGCAAGAAAAATTAATTTATGAAGAAATGGTTTGGCTATTTGAGGGGTACCCAACAAATCATACTGATGATGTATACAGGCCATTTCACGTTGTTAAAGTTGCAAAAAATTATCAAATCAAGATTTTTGGAGATTGGAGAGTCTTCACAGTTATTTGCAGTTTCACTGAAATACCCAAGTTTTCAAGAAGTTAATACACATATCTGATCTCCTTTACTGCCTCTGACATTGCCACATATTCAGCCGCACTGCTGAAAAGGGTAACTCTCTTTGTACTTTTGATCTCCAACAAATAGGATCACCCAATAAATATATCAAATATCCTGTAATACGGATGCAACTTTCCGTATCTCCAGCCCAATTGCTGTCACTGTAGATGACCAAATCCCAAACTCATTTGCCTATGGGTTCATTCTTCAAACAGTGTAATTCAGTATCTAATCCAAACTTTGTTACGCTCAGCATTTTATTGTATGCAGCCATAGTTACGCTGTGCATACCCTCGATATCTGGACGAGAGTGTTAAGTCAGATATAGGAGCATTCCCACACCAGATATGTACCTTGATTGCATGACCTCATTAACCCCTTCAATTTGTTCATTTGGTCTTACAATTTGAAGGGTGGAATATTGTTCATACTTTGAACTAATTCTCAAAATCCTTCCATTAAGTGTCGAATTAAATGGGGCTGTATTATCCAGGTTTCACTCTGATCAACCTACTGAACAATCTTACCGCTTAGGTAGCCTGTTCACTTGGTCTTAACCTTTAATCCAAATCCATAGGATTGTTCTCTTTTTTTTGCTCTCATTGTTTCAATCAGTTTGATTGCACAATCTCCCGTATTGTAGATTCAATTATTCACCTAGTTTATTGACTTCAAGCGGATTTGTTTCTAATTCTCTTTTCCAAAATTACCATTTGTAATTCATAATCTCTGGTTAGACAGTTACGCTCATATATCATAAACAGATCATCTGCCATTACGGATACCATTTCTTCTAACTTCATCCTTGGTTCTTCAAGAATTGTAATCCAGATGTTTGGGTCTTCATTTCTTCTTGATTGTTCTGTCTGAACTTTTCTGCTTTACAAGTTAAGGAGCAGACATTGGTTCATACTTTATCTTCTTTAACCCTTCCCAAGCAATGGCTGCATTTCCTTCTGTATGATTCTTATTCTTGCATCCTTTCACCATATTAAATACTGCTGCACCACCACTTGTCTTTACATCAATGGATAAAATAAACTCTATGTATGCTAACTTGTGTAAATCAAAGATCTTCATCATTGACTTTCCTTAGTGCGCTTCTTTGTTGAATTCACCATTCGGCTTTGGGAGTGTGAGCATACCAATTAGGATTTCCTTAATACGGGATCTTCTTGCCTTAGCCAAGAACTACCCACTTGATGTCCGACCATTCAAGCACTCTGATAGCGCTGATATGCTTGATTTGCCTTATTTTGGCCATGCTGAAGCTGACTGGAGAGAAGTAAACTATCCATATCAGATAGATTTTGCTGTTGATGCTGCTGAACCTTGTGTAAAACCTACTTGTGGTGCCTGCTGTGTTGATGCCTATCATACTGTGTGTAAAGCTGTAGCCCGTGAAATTGTTTGCAGTGTCCATATGTACTTTTTCTGATTTTCTGAGAGCATAGTTGACATGAATAGTATGAGCTGTGTACACATTTCACTTTTTGTCTTGGTATGATGATCATCGTGCTTTGGTTATCCGTGATAAAACGAGTATCATTCAAGACGCGTGACTGAATCCTTAAAGCCTCATATTACATAGTTGATTCAATTTAACTTACCTTCATAAGCCCTTGTGATTTGTTCTTCATTTTTGCGACTACGTTCTGCTTGCACTTTTCCAATGAGTACGTCATGACAATTATCACATGCTCCGAATACTATCAAATGAAGGAACCAAAGTTTGAAAAATTGTTTTTTAACGTGTTAGCATTGATAGTAATTTGAAATTCATTTCAACTACGTATTTCAACCATTATTCTAGCTGACACTGTATCATGAGATAGATCAATACCCCATGTAAAACTGATCATTTTTTACTTTTCATTGAAACTTTCAAAATCGATCAAATGCATGTACAATATGCTTGGGACAAATTATATTTTAATCTTAATGGATTTCGTCTATGTAACTGTCTATTTGTCATCGTATACCTTTTAGTTATGGGTTTTGATATACAATATTCTTGAAACTTTCAAAATTGTTTAATAATTGGGACAAATTTAAATTTAAATCTCAATGACGTATCTGACTCCATGACATTCTGAAAAATGAATGAATCAGTTTTTCGTTATCTCAAAATTCGACGATGTAAAGGGACAAAGTGCATTTCGTGATCTCTTCAAACCGTAAACATCTTGAATAGTTGGGAAGATATTTATATGCAATTTCATTGAGATAATAATGTGATCAGCTATGTCGAAGGGAACTACGAACAGCATCTTGCGCTTGTTTGAAACCAAAGACTTCTTGAATTGTTCGCTTTCGCTTCAATGGATTGGAGAAAAAGGATGCAACAGCCAGTGTAATTGAAATTAATGTCATCAATGCATGAAGAATAAAACTTCCTCCAACATCATTGAGTTCCAATGCAAACGTTTCATCCCATGTGAATCCTCGTGTCTGCGAATCATCAGGACACTTCATGGTTCCAACTCTAGACATATGGTTTACCCATGCTCGTTCAACAAAGCCTTCATCAATCATTTGACGCAAATGATAGTCCAGGACAGCACTTATTAGTGATGTGCAGCGATATTGGCCTGTATCAACAATTGTGGCCATCCCAGCTGGGATCGGCACATCAGACACTTCATCGGAAGATAAGGAACAGTCGTAATTAACTTGCTTGTCTCGTTTGTAGACTCGGACACTATTCATTTGGTGGGCAGCGGCATGACATCCCCCGCTTTTGGGATCTTTGCGTAAGGAATCAAATATATCTGATTCCGACTGTTTTCCCAACAGCTTGAGCTCAGGATACTTAGCTTTGAGTACCGATTCAACAATAGCACCAGATTGGACACAGACTGTAGCATTTATTTTTATCGCTGCTTCGGCAGAGTTTATGTGGAATACTTTAACTTTCGGAGTGACTATGTAGTTGGCCATATTTGCCGTGTAGGAGGAAATCATGATGAGCGCCCAGAATGTCCAACTGAAGGATAAGATCTTTGCTCCATTGGTTTTAGGTCTGAATGGAAAATGTCCCGTGAAAACTAAAGAGGCATGATAAATACACTGGAGTGGCTTGACTCGAAATATCAGGTCATCCGAATTGACATCCATGTACTCCAACAACCAATACATCATTCCGGTCAATAAAATCGAGGATAGGATAGCAATCCATACGGAATACGTAAAAGGAGCGAGGAAGGCCCAAATATTTACTACTTTCTTCACCTGATCCGATTTATCAATGTGCTCTGCAAAGGTTGCGGAGGAATCATACCAACCAGCTGGAAACGATACTCCGCTGGACATTCGGGGGAGGCTTTTGCCCCAGACTTCCACCGAAATATCATAGACTTCAATCGCCCAAAGGAGGATGTCAGTCCAAGTCTTATTCACATCACTTTGCAGATCAAGAGGACTATATGTTCCAAATCTGTTCCTCCATTGAAATCCAGCTCGTCGAGCAACCTCATCAATCATGACCCCAAATAGACCAGGATAGGGATTCCTAATTTTCCCATCCAAAAGACTGAAGAATTCATCTTCGGCATTTCCATATTGATAGTCTGTAAGGGCTACAGTTAGATTGAGTCCTCGGAGTACATCAGGGAATGCCACGGAGCCATTCCAAATCAGTCTCTGGCGGTCGCAGACGTTTGTTCTGTAGCTTTTCGATGTATCGAACTTTTGGACAAAAATATTTGGCCTCTGTTGAGCATGGCCGAGGTGAAGAAAAAGAAGTAGTAGGAGGTGAAGGAAGGTACGCCACATTCGTTCCATTGTTTTCAAGAATTGACTCTCATTTTTAAAAAATTCAGCATGAAAGTGCTTTGATGTTCAATCTCTCACTCTATAAATATTTGGAGGAAACATATAGACTTAAAGAATAACAAGTTTTGCAATAGGAATTAAGGTACACATAGTTCCAAAAGGTCTTTCCACGTATTAAAGGATTGTTAGACATATAAACATGGTGTCTTTTCCTCGAAAACCGTGTCGAGGAAATGCCAACTATAAAGACTATACTAAAATTAACTGGACGGATGGCAATTACTCGCGCGGGTACTTAAGCATTTACTTTCGGACCTTTATATTAGACAAAATATGTGATTCAAATTCGTCGTGACTCGAGGATAAAAAGCTCCTTAGGGAAGCGTTGACAAATCCATTTATATATATAAGCCAAGGTTATTATTGTTTTTTCTCCTATGTCAACAATATCAAAAATGTATTGGGCCTATGAAACGATGACCTAATGCAAAGCTTATCCATTGAAAACCCAAGAGTCTCGATACAATTGTTGAACAATGCTTTCATCATGCGTTTGATAAACTAATGAAAAGAAACTCGCCAACAGAGACCTAATGCAGCTTCACAATTCCAGGTACTTTCAACAACTAATCTTCACGCCCAAAATATCGGATTTGACAGGCCACGGTCCACTGATTGATACAGTTGACAGCTCCTATGCAATGAATTTCTTGTATCATGAATATCTTCTCTTTTGAGTCTATCCTTCCTAAACCCATTCTTCTACGCAAACCGTCACTAACATTTTCTTTATTGCTACTTTTATTGCTAGAGTACTTTTGCTGTCAAAAATTGGATTGGAATCAGTGGAGCATTGCGCCATTGTTGTAACAGCCATGAAGGTTTATGTAACAACTTAACAGGATTGCAGCAGATAACTGTTGGGAACAATGCAGGATGCTCACTACATGATCGGGAATATAAAGAGTAAATTGAACGGTTGAACTGAAAATTGTTGAATGAAAATCCTAATCTATACCTAGAGTAAGGCTTCAAATGATTATCAATAAAAATCCTTTGGAAATTAGAAGAATGAGATAATCAATTTATTGATTCTGATCGATCCTGATTCACACTTCATTGTGTTTCCCACACTCTGGATGATCTGGCGAGATATCTCAAAGGTGATAAATTGTTCTATGCAAGATGAGTATTTGGAATTGCTTTATTTCAAGCGATAGAAAATGTGAGTGTAAAATTTTCGATTAAGATATAGCGTTTTGAGCGCACAACCAGTAAATGGGAATGCTTCATCAAATGAGATGATGAAGAAGTTGTAAGAAGGGCGAGCGGCATTGTTATAAGTAGGATAGATAATTATTGGACTTTTTTTTGAAATTTTATGATTCTGCATTAGTGCAAAAAAGGTTGTCCCAACCTTAAATTATAGATTTTAAAAAAATGATTTAATAAATTTATGCGAAATGAACAATATCCAATCTGACATTAATGGATTAGACTAAGAGATGGATTTGTGTACCAATGTCGGAGAGGTCCACGACGGTTAGAACGACTGAATATTAACTAATTTATGGATGGAACCAACCCCATTTTCCCCTAACAATATGTTGTGGGATTTTTCAATTCCCTGTGCAAGCATAAAATATCTCATTCAAGCTATCTGTGACATTATGTCATGCAATTAGACCAATTCCGCCTCTGTTGAACTTATAATATTTTGCTTTTGCTTTCTTGATACGCTATACAATGATTCATTGCCAACAACCTTGAACCTCCTGTTTGATATTGCATCCCATATTATGTTCAGAACGATATATCTACCTACCATTTAACTTCATTTGCGCCTCCTATTCCAACCACAAGAGGAAGATTTATCGTTTCACGTTTTTATCCAAGAGAATTATAATCATATGGATTAGTGTGTAATTCATTCTTATTCGCACACATCAACTGATCCAAGTTAGTTCAGCCACATCACCCGTTGGTTGAGAAAGAAATTATTCATTCTTTGCCCCCATTCTCAAAGAGAATAGATTGAGGACAGGGATAACGTGCCAACCAGGAATTAGGAAACCAAGCCTGGATAGAAATAGCCGTTTTTGAGTTTGCTTGAACAATCTCAAACCATCCTGTGTCTGGATCAATCATAATTAGAGCAAGCAGATCCAGTGGCTGGATCAATCCTAATTAGAGCAAGCAGAGAGTGTGTCTTGAGTGTCTTTATGGTAAAAGAACCCAGCAGATCTACACAGACCACAATCAAGGCGTCAGATTCTGCTGTCTTTCGAGGTAAGAGACCATATTTCGTACGTTCCTTTTTGGTTAATTGACACACGGGACAGGAACAGAAACGTTCAACATCCTGCATTAAACCAGGCCATGTCATAGTTTTCCTGATAGTCTCTTCAAGACGAGTCTATCCTGGATGAAATACTTCTTCACAATACCAGGAGAGTACTCTTTGTCTTAAGGACTGTGGGATATACATTTTGTCCTAAAAAAATAGAAGGTCAAATACTTCAATGTGTTGTACACAATAGTTGGGCTGTGATAACCATTTCTCTCTGAGTCCTTGGACTTTCCCCCCTCAAACGTTAAGGCAGAATGCAGAGGAAATTTGATGTTGCTAAATGAAGAGGAGTGCTAAGACTTCCTCTTCCTGGATCTTTAGGTCATCACCTCTAGTCTAGATAACGTATCTGCTACGACATTTTTCTTTACCGGGAGGCATTCAAATGATACTCCATATTCTTCTAAGCATAAAAGCCAACGCAAAACATAATCTGAAGATTTTAAACCATTGAAGGTATTATTTCTTTATAGTCTGTATACGCTATAATTGGGTAGCCTATCAAGATATTTTCATATTCCTTGAAGGTTTCAATTTTAGATAGCAACTCATGTGCTGTTGTGGTGTATCTTCTTTGGGCAATATTGGGTTTACTTGAATAAAAGGCTATGGCTTTTTATCCTGCAAAATAACTGCTTCCTACTGTTGATGCACTAGTGTATATGTTGAATGGCTTATCAAAATCTGAGTATGCTGCACCTCAGCCTCCATAACCGTCTTGTATCATTGGACGTCAATTGAGATCCAAGACTAGTCAAGTCATATTAAAACGTTCCTCATAATTTTCACAATTTTGTAAACTTTACCTTTTGACAACTCTTGCATAGTGCAATTTCTACTGAGAAATATTGTAAGACCTTGTTTAAGTGAAAACTAAGTTATTTGTACTAAGGTATCATTTCTTTCGTCATACTTTTAGATTGAGACACTTCATTTGGGCAGTTTATGACAAACAAATTCTGAAAGGCACTTTATGACAAACAAATCCCCTATCAGAGTGTGTTTGCAAGTTTGGTGAGTCCATTACTTTAAGCACTTTGTCACTCCATCCCCTCCTTCCAGCCTTCCAGCCTTCCAGACAGATCCAGCCGAAATGATGCTGCAGATTTTAAACACCTATGCAATTCCTTTTTGTGCTGCGGATGTATTGTTTCTCTTCCTTTTCTAACATCTCTGAAGTAGGCCTCTGGGCTTACTTCTATTAGCCAAGTCTGTCTGTTTAGCATGCATGAAGGGATATTGTAAACTCTCACTATTCACTTCTCAAATGCCTCTACAATGGAAGAAATCAGCGCAGACTCTGCCTAAACTATTGGCAATGATGCTTCCCATCTTTCAGATTTTTTTCTCTTGGGCCTTCCCATCAGCACAAGTCCGTGCTTTTACACGTCCAAATCTTTTTTGTTTGATAAATGTTATAGCGTCGAGGACACCAAGTAGTTCCTATCACGCCAATGAAGATTTATTTACCGGCTAAAACACCTTCATTTTATGCAACTGTATTAATTTGACAATTGTAGCTCCTTTTGTTTCCTTGGGGACAATTTCGTCCCTTGATTTTAATGATCATTGAATACGTGTGGGCGTTATGGATTTTCTATCCGATTCCTTGATTGCCTAAATTTGAATTATAATTAACTAGGCCCTTTTGTAATTGTATATTTAGTCCACTTCTTGCTGTATAATGTGTTTGCGATTGTGCTTCATCACTATCCTCAGATTCTTGTTTTTTCTGTAATGAATATCACCCTTCTTGATCTGACCATTCATCCATAGCTGGCTGATAATACTCCTAAACTTCACCTTGAATCTCATCCTCTTCTTCTATATTGTTTCCCTACACCTGTTAAATGTCCACTCTTTGCACTCTAACATTTTCTTCTAAATGGTATTTCTTCATTCCTGTTTACTTCTTGATCTTACCCATCATTTTCAAATATCAAGTAAATCTTGTGTGTTAATTGGACTATATTCCTGATCATTTATGGATTCATCAACTTCAATCACTGGTTTGTATTCTGTTTCCTTTGGCATCATCACTTCATTATCATCCTCCACGTTATGTATTATTTTCCGGTAACTCCATTGATTCCACCTTAATCAATACATCTTCTTGCATTGGGAGCGGTGTTAACAATCATTCAATATGCCGATGAGAAGACTCATAAATGTTTAAGTTCCCAGTATACTTCCGGTGGATCCCAAGGATTTGCCCCTACGGTCCTTGATGATGAAACATCAAGCTTGGATTTACCTCTTACATGTTCCTGGGGATATCAATGAAGCAACAATTGATCTGCAATTATTGTATAAAAGCCGAGACGTTTGAAGGCAGGTTGCGCCAAATGATTTATGCTGAGATTAGAATCAAGGCAGTGATACCCAATAAACGAATTTGCAAGCATATCTGATGATGTTATTCTGAATACAATTATTTCAATGGAATCCATCAAGAATACCTGGATTTGCGACACTGCGGCATTATGTCACTACTATATCAATGATGAAGGTGTATCAGATCACATAGCAAATTTCTGACAAGATCACTGATGAAAACAGAAACATCATGAAAGCTGAAAAGTTTCATAAACTAGGGCGCACTGTGCAACAAAGAATTTGAAGCTATACTTTAGAATGTCAAGTTTGTACCTGATCATTGGATTAACCTGTTCACCATCAATAAGGCCCTAATACATGGATTCGTGATTGGACATGAAGGTGATTAAATTGAGTGAATAGAAGGTGAGACTACGATGGTTTCCGACTTTCGCTTGGATACAAAAAATGGTGTGTATCTGGAATCAAGATGGTACTTATCTTCAATCAAACTGTCACTACAGAAATCGGATCTAGAAAAGAGGTTAAGACTGTTTCAATTGAAATCAATAACTGTGAAGGATTTTGGATCACTATAGAGAGAGACATTTGAATGCAACGGCCAACCGCTACAGAATTAATGATTTTGAAAAATTGGAGGCCTGTGATGCATGCGCAGTTAGTACAGCAGGTCCGTTGCTAGAATATTGCTTTAACCCATAAAAAAGTAACACCAGATTTGGGAAATGTTGTTGAAAACTTGACCAAATTCATGGATAGGACAGGGCGACTTTGGAAGCATATAAGGTGATACTTACGCTGAAGAAGTCTGATGCGGAAGAAAGAAATTTTGTTTTGGTGGTTTCTAGGAACAGTGATTGGGCAGATGATGTTGAAAGTTGGAACCGTGCATTTTGACTTTACTATTTACTTACTTGTTGTTACAAGGTTAAGCTGTCAATCTTTTTTTAGGCTGAGCATGTAGAAACTTGCTTCTTTCTTTAATATATGACTTGAGAACTAGGAACTGCTTGTACATCTAAGTGCTGCAGGCTATCAAAATTATTGATGTGAGATATAGGATTGCAAGGGGAATCCAATACACTCATGCATGAATCTCGAAGTTTGTACCAGTATTATGTATGACGGTATTTTCGAAAAAAACGTCTCGTTACTCGTCATTATCATGACGGTTATTTTCTAGAGAGCGCAAGCAAGTCTGGGTTTGCGATACCTACTTAGATTTGACATATCGCTAATTTGTCCCGCTAAAAGTGGAGCATCGTACCACTCTCACAAATTGGGCCGACGTATTACATAGGGAACTTGGCGCATCGTAAATCGACAATTACCTTCTAGGCGTCAATTCCCCCAAACTCGAGAAAAGGTTGCACCTAAGTACCACTTTCTTTGCAACTCGCCAAACTATTGATTATTCATTTATCCTACAACATCAAACCACAACTGAAAGTGTTGAACAAAAATTAAGACGACGACGGGACACCTTCATTGTCCAACAGAATAGATCACATGAGGCTGCAGTACATTACTTATTTTACAATACTATGTGGTATACCAGCCTGTATTGCAGGGAAAGCTCATGTCCGAGGACTTCCTGAGGATCGTCGTCAATTATTTAGTAGCAGTAGTAGTAGCAGCAACAGCAGAAGGACCCAATATCGAAATCCTTGCACGGGCAGTTGGAGTAATGACAAAAGTGTTTTGGACAACGACAAATGTGAAGAAAATATGGAAACTGGAGAGAATAACTTAGTCATATCGACAGGTGGTGAGGATGCAAAGGAGGATGATGAAAGTCGCTCTGGTGTTGAGGATTTTGAGATTCCAGCTAGTCTTGATTGCAAAATACAAATTCGCGATGATCCTACGTCTCCCAGAATTGTTCGAAAGGTAGAATATTGGTATTGCGTCGAAACAAATACAACTGCGAATACTGCCAAGTGGTTACCGGTTCTAGAAAATAAAATCTATGACTATTCCCGGGAGGTTTTAATGTGGTGCCTTGGATACCCAGTTCCAGATAAAAGTCGACGTTTGGGAGTATTCAGTGTTTCATCGGACCCCAAGGACAAAGTTCGTTCTGATGGTAAGTTATCAGGATATATTTCTGAACCAATACTAGTACAAACAATATTCTAATCTCACACTAATATCTTGCTTTGACAATTAAGTTAAATCACCCAATTGTAAAGACGGGCACGTGGTTCAAGGAGCTCTCAGCATTGAAGCTCGCGAAGTAGATAATTTAAACAACACCATCGAAGCTATACTTTACGATATGGAAGAAAAAATGCGTAAGGACACACTACTGGGCAAGGACATTCCCAAAGTTACCGACGTTACGTATCTGGGAAGATCTCAAGAAGAAGTGGAAAATCCTAGTCAGGTTCCTGGCGTTGCCGGGATTGTCAATAATTCGAAGCAGGAAAACGAAAAGGATGACAAAAATACATTTTTGGTTGCGGGACTATGTTCTGCTGCTCTTTTGTTGCTTCTTTTACTGCTACTTTTGGTCTATCGTAAAAAGAAGAATGATGAGAAAAATACCGACAAATTTTTGGCGATTGTGGAGAATCCTAGCGACTTTGCCTCTCTGCCAGGAACTGGAGACCCACCAGGAAGTTTTCATCATGGGGTGTATCACTACATGCGGGATGGTCAAAATTATTTGTCGACGAATTGCTTCGAATGTCACGAAACGAAGACTCTTTCCAATAGTGACTATGGCAATGTCTTACCTTCTCCCATGACCGCCTCCAATGTATACGATGATCCCTATTATGATACTGTGGTAACTCCTCACTCGAAAAGATTTGGGTCGGATCAGACAGGAAGTAACGTTCACAAGTGTACTTCTTCGACATGTCAAATCTGCTTGCCAGACAGTAAGACAACTACCATGATCAAAGTCAATGAAAGAAGTTCCAAGCGAATTCTACCAACTTCATTTATGGATGATACCATGGGAGTTGCCAATTCTACTTATGAATTGTAATGGCTTCCAAGAAAGATTTCAAGTGTTGACATTACAGCTCCGACAATAACCTTAAAACTCATGACAAGATCATGCTTTTGCCTCAAGGGGAAAGTCAAATGACACAATCATTCCATAAATTTCATGTTAACTATTTCACGCTTGTTAAGTTTATAAAATTTACCATGTTTGCAGCATCAGGGAAATTATAAATAGGTTTATCACGTTACTTTGGCCCGAGATGTAATAATTGTAATTACGTGAGATACTACGTGGCAAAAGGTTAATATCCTGTTTTGCAATATATTAGTTAGGTAAAGCGTAAAGAGTGGGCACAATATCACAATAAAGTAAGTTGGGATTTATTGTTACGCTGTAACACCAATCATCCGTAGTTCCAGCATGTTTGATGAAATCATGAGTCGGAGAGGAGTGGTTAGTGGTGGATGACATTTAAAATGGTAGATGATGATTAGATTTGCTTAAGGCTCTCCTTTGAAAGTCAAGTTTATTGATACGGCTCTTTGTTACACTATTTTATCCTAAAATGTTGGAGCTTTCCTGTCCAGGGCTGTCATTGAATTTACAAGCCACACATTTTTTAATTAATTCATCTTTCTCATAGATTGATGAAATCTGATGAGCAAAAAGAGGCGGTTACCTCTAGCAAGGTGGATAAGGTAATATAGTCAAGTTGAATCTGCATCTAACTCTAAGGTTTCATGTGAATATTGTTCGGGATTAAAAGGAGAATCGAATTTGCATAAATTTGACGAACAATAACGTCAGAATTCCTTGTCAGTTATTCCAACAATCACGATTCCGCTGTGGAAACATAGTATTTATGTTTTTTTCTTTGATACACAAATCTGCTTAGCAAAGCATGAGCCAATACTAAAAATGGAAAATTGAATGGGACTTTCAAAAGCTAGAAAATTCCATTTCTGCATCTGACAGTCAGGTCAATGTTTGACATAACTTAGGAAACATAATGAGTATCCTACAGAAGTGTGAATACACCGCTTGAGAGCTTTTAGAAACCTTTCTACTTTGCTCAGCTCATATTTTCGCCTCCTTTCTCTGATCCTTATTCTGCCATAGAATAGATACCTGTAGACTATGAGATTGAGTACCTCGCCGAGGAAAACGAGATGAATAAAAATCTTGCAAATGATTGGCTTTAGGAGCAAATCGCTTGGCAAATGTATGAACAGCAAAGGCATACCTGGAAGTGGAGTGTTTGTATTGACCATGAAATCTAAAGTTGTAGGCATATTAAATCGATTGTTCATTTCTATAAAGTTATTGTGGTCAAGAAGCAAACGATTTCTATGTTTCAGCGTGAAGATTTTAAAACCTTTGGAGCTTTTTGTACCCTAAGTGAACAATTTAAGATTATCAAAACATAATATTTGTTTTAAGTTATGAAATAAATTTTCTTACATACATACAGTCTTGTTCTAAAACTATGAACCACATTTTTCCATTTAGAGAACACAATAGTAATTATGATCATGAAACAGGTACGAAATTGGAACTCCAACCCTTCCTCCACGGAGAGGATTATTACTTCTTTGTCGGTATTGCTGATGGGAAACTAGTAATGGATGGAGCATCTGATAATGAGGGAGACTCTGAGGGAAAAGAAGTTTGACTTGGTTCGTCGGATAAGGACGGGGTTTCGGATGGAAATGATGTCGTGGAAGGTGCATCCGAGGTACTGGGTTCCACGGAGAGCGTTGGTACCCTGGATGGCGCATTAGATTTGGCAGTTGGTCCAATAGTGGCAGTTGGAATTCTGGAAGGTGCAGGACTGGGATTTGGAGATTCGGTTGGTGACGATGATGGTCTCAAGCTATGGGATGGTGAACTGGATTTTAATTTCGTTGGTGCGGTTGATGGAGCTGGCGATGGTGCAGGACTTTCTGTCGGAGTGGTGGTCGGACCTGGTGAAGTGGTAGGGAGCCTTGTTGGTGTAATTCGCGATGGTGATGGACTAGGTTGCGGAGACTCTGTTGGATTTGCCGATGGAAACAATGTAGACGGGCTCTCTGATGGAGACGGTGACGGAAAGGGACTTTCAGTAGGAGTTCTGGACGGTCCTGTCGGAAATGGAGATCTGGTGGGAGTACCGAAGGTGGGCTTAGGAGTCGGTGCCTTGGAAGATGTGGGTGATGACGACGGAGCCGGTGTCGGTTGAGGAGACTCTGTGGGGAATGAAGTCGGTGGACTTGTCGATGGCAATGAGCTTGGAGATGGCGTCGGAGCTGGTGATTCTGTCGGAATAGATGTTGGTTCAGCTCCTGCTTGACGACTTGAGGTTGGCGGTGGTTTAGGTTTAGGCGTTTCTGCACGTGTCAAAAATGCTCCCTCTGTTTCATCCAAATTTGCCCCCGCAGGAGGAGCATTAGATGGTGCTCGAGTCATTCGATAGGCTGACTTGTCGACTTCCTCTCCGGTCAAGAGACTAACCAATGTCAACTGGCGTTGAGTTTGGAAAGAATCACTCCCTCGAATCGTTCCATCGACGACGTGTGGGACAATCGTGGTCATGATGAAGTGCAAAGAAATCGAAGATAGATGAAGTCTCATGATATAAATTTACCGGAAGAAGGTATGCAATCGGATAATCGTCAGTGTGGTCGAATTGGTTGTAGGCTTAGACGCACGAGCAGTGAAGAGGGAAAAAAAAGATTGTGACCTTAGGATGATATTTCGAATTTTGAGTTTGTAACATAAATTCTTTATCATCGCAGAATTTTCCGACCTAGCCTACCTTGTCGGCTGCCGTTGAAAAGCGCAACGCGATTTAGAATCGTGATCCTTACTCAATCGCTGAAACATCGACGGTGGCCTAATTCCATTCCAAAGTAATATCGCAAAAACGAATGGAGTATCACCAAACCGACAAGTAGGTATAAGAATATAAATTTTGATACTCTCTAAATGGGAATCGTAATTAAGGTGCGTTAAAAAAATTCCAAAGATTCACCATCTGTGTCATGTGCCTCCAAGAAATTGTCTCCCGCTAATAAGAATGACTTCACACGGTTGGCAATGTTGCAGCCAAACGTCATTACCTAAACTTTAAACTCAGACAGCAACAGTGGAAAGAATTGGACAAATAATTTCGTTTATTCGATAAAACGGAGTATGACCCCTTGACGTAATCAAATGGTGGAGACCACAATCCCTCTTTTCTTATATCTTTTCCAGGCATTGAAATATTTGCCATGTAGTTTATATTTATATTCTAAAATGCACTTGCTCTTGTCAATAAAGGCTAATAACAAATGTTGGAAACTCTCTGTATGGTAACACGTGATTAACTTTCATGACATGCAATCAAATTTCTGATAAGGAACCCAGAATGCTTCATGCTTGCTCCAAATTAGTCCTATTTCCTTTTACCATATACCCCTAAGAGTCTTCGAAATTTAGATGTGTTCATCCGGACGATTTACTTCTGTTTCGTTTTCCTTCGCAAAAGGTTGGTTGCTCTTAATTATGGATTCAACTTCTTGTTGAATTTTGCTGGCTTTGATTGTCCTTTTCCTAGTAGACTCTTTTATGTCATCAAAGTCTTTTTGTCTTCCCAAGATTGAACAAGAACAAGCCCTGATAAATTCCAGTCATTTTTGTCAGAAGCAATGGATCGAGGAGGCACTGCCATACCTACACCAACTACTAAGTACTCGGTAGTGTGGATCAATTCGAGGTAGTGAACTAGTAACAATAACAATTTGATTGCGTCATGTGGTACATTTTTTTGTAGAGAACCATCCAACCAATGGAAGAACTTGACCTACACGAACTATTTTCGATTTAGAAAATGCAGCATACAAAAATAGAATGATAATGTTAATGTTCCTTTTTCTCCTTTCCATTGTCGTCCATGCACAACAGAGTCCTTCAATATTCGTTGATAAATTTGATGTTACGAAAACCTACAGAACGAATGTCTGTGATAGACAACGACAAGTTTGGAATGGTTCACTTGCATTTCCTGATGCTTTAATTGGTTTAAATCTGACCGTCGTTCTCACGGATTATCAATACGGAACAGCAGAAGATGAATATTTCAGTCTTTTGAATGG
>CAAAJI010000253.1:24128-47135 GCA_900642245.1 Fragilaria radians
AAAATCTGACTAGATCATTGCTTTTGGACTTGAGTTTCATCATGAAGTCTATAAAAATTGTTCCACTTGGATATTGGGATGAAATAGCAAATCTCTCACTCCATCCTTAGTTCCATTTCCTTCCCGCCATCAAATTTGATCGAATTGGTGCATACCGAGTGAATATCAGGATCACACACCCAACAAATGTCAGAGATTAAAAGTCCCAATCATTCTTCCATGGATATTGATAATGTGAAAGATTTGAACAAGGTCAGAAATACGTCAAAGCCCATCAGCCAGTCGTGACTTGAAAAATGTGCCTGATTATACCATTTACAGCAACTTTAAAAAGAAGGACATCAAAGAAGATGACACATTGTCATACTTATAGTGATATTTAAACTCTCAGAACCTTTTGATATTCCTCTTGAAGGCACAAAAACATATCCAAGGAAATAACTCGGAACAATTACTATGTCTCGTCAGACTCATGAGTGATCATCTTATGATTGGAAGATGCTCTAAAGAATCGATACAAACCAAGAATGAGTGCAGCGGATGACATGATCAGATGAAGTATGAAAATACCTCCGACATCGTTGAGTCCAAGCGAAAATGTTTCATCAGAACTAGATCCGACATTTCGGAGAGGAACTTCACATTTGGCAGTTGCAATACGTCTCAAATGCCTTGCCCAAGCTTCCTCAACAAAGCCATCATAAATCATTTGTTGCAAGTGATAATCTAATACTGCACTGATTAGGGAGGTACATCGAAAGCGTCCGGCATCAATGGCCGTCGCCATACCCGCAGATATTCGTACTTGAGCTCTTTCATTGGAAGATAGGGAACAATCACGATTGAAAAGTTTGTTATGTTGATTGAGTCGTAAATCATTTGCTTCTAGGGCAGCAGCAACACATTCTTTGTTCTGAAAGTCCATGGCGGCAAAAATCTCTTCATATGTCTCTTTACCAACCAATTTGAGATTGGTATATCGAGCTTTCAATACGGATTCAACTACAGCCCCCTTGAGCACGCAAACGGAAGAATTTTTCCGTATCGCTGTTGCAACAGAATCAATGCGGTAAACTTTGACAGTTGGTGAAACCAAGAAACTTGCCATGTTAGCGGTGTATGCGGAAACTACAATGAGAGTCCAGAATGTCCAACTAAGTGCCAGTATTTGTGCACCATTACTCTTTGGCCGGATACCAAAGTAACCTGTGAATACCATCGCGAAGTGATAGATACAGACTAGAGGTTTGGCATGACGAAGTTCTTCATCCGTGTTACCATCCATAATTTCCAAAAGCCAATATACGGAGCCCGTAATGACTACGTAACATAAAATTGCCAGCCAAACAAGATAAGTGAATGGCTTTAAAAATGACCACATACTGACGATTTTCCTTTCCTGTTCCGATTCGGCCAAGCGCTCTACGAGTGTTGCGGATGAATCGTACCAGCCAGACGGAAAGGAAACGCCACTAGATATTCGAGCAAGACTTTTACCCCATTTTTCTGCAGCGATATCAAAGACTTCCACTGCCCAAACTAATATATCTGTCCATGTTTTATTCCCATCGATTGTACTGTCCAGAGGGCTATATGTCCCGAAACTATTTCGCCATGAAAAGCCTGCTCGTCTCGCGACCTCATCCATGATGATAGCCAACAGTCCAGGATATACTTCTCGTATTTTTCCATTCAAAAGACTGAAATATTCATCTTCTGCTGTTCCGTATTGATAATCCGTGAGAACGACGGTCAGATTTAAACCGCTCAAAGCCTCAGGAAATGCAAGAGAACCGTTCCAAACCTGCCGCTGTCTATCACAGACATTCGTTCTGTAACTCTTTGTGACATCGAATTTATCAACGAAAATGGAAGGACTCTGTTGTGCATGGACAACAATTGGAAGGAGAAAAAGGAATGCATTCATTTTATCTATAGTTGAGAGAGATCTGTGTACTTATGCAACGCTTTCCATGAAACGGATTTCATTACGTTGCCAATGATGTTTTTCGGATGACTATCTCGACTTCGAGAAATTGTCTGATACCGTATTATAGCTTAACGTGACGAGTGCAAGTAAATAAGAACGTGTTAAATAATACGCTACATTGCATCTCGTATATGTCATAATAACCTGCTGTATTGCACGTTATATAATGCAAAATAGATCAGCGACAAAGATAACCAAGAAACAAAACTAAGAAAGACTCAGAACGGACAGTGACAAAACAAAACAATCTAATTTATATTCACCATGATTTATATTTTACAGTTTGACGTCAAAACTGACTAATTGCACTTCGAAATGCTTGCAGTGAACTAAACAGATCACATAATTAGCCAGCCTAGCAAAAATGATGCTCAATAAAAGAGAAACAGCAACATGATAGTTATGAGGAACAGAGGACTCTGTATAAACTAAATGGGAAAGAACAACAAGATAGTCATGATGAACAGAGGAAGCACACATACGAGCAAACATTCAAAGCAGAAAGGAAAAAGTCTCACTATCACAAGTCAACAGCACATGATTGATCTGAAAGTATCCATGTTGTAACCAGCATATTGAGCCAAAACCTTTAATACCAAGCACTAAAGTCACCAGATTCAATAACACGTCCCGATATAGAGTATCCAAGCTACATGTTATAAATGGTGAAACCCATCACATCCATCGCAAAAATAAGCAATAGACAAACACTTAATACACGGCTTATAGAGAAACTTTAATTGATGGCCCTTCTGGAAGATCATATCATTTCATCTTGGAAAATAAACATTCAAAGGTGGTACTAGGAGATAATGACATCCAATGCATCAGCATGTGGAACTTGACATGTACCAGAAACGGATTTTTCCGTGATCATACTACTTGGCAAGTATACTTATCATTTATTTCTTCTTGATGCAGGTACTTCTGCTCTGTTTAAAAAGGTGCAAAAGCTTTGCTTTACCAATCAATAACGCTTTTCTTCCAATTGACTCATGTGTTGCCCTTTACTCCTTACGAAGAGGAAATTATCTTGGAGAAGCGGGTTTGTAATTTCTCATTGGCTTCAACTTTGAATCTGTCTACAAATTTCCGTATATATACCGGTTGTGATGTATAGACAGTCTTAAATATATATATATTATTTTACACAATTTGCAATTACTGTTGTCTTTCAATTCATTCACGTCTTTACTTTCAAAATATACATTCCCTTAATGAGAGTACTTAGCTACTACTTTTCCTCATAAAGAATTACCGACCAAAGAAAGCCAAAAAATGCCGCTTTATGAAGGTTCGTAGCCTAATCATAAATCGGCAATGCTGCGTGAGAATCCCATGCTCTCACTGCGGCATTCAGCTCAAATTGGAAACCAGCCTCACATATATAGATTCTCGCTCTGCGACCGGCTCATTGTCTTGTAATATCTGGCTACATCCAGCTAAGGGATAACAGGAATGCTCAAAAAGATCATCTTCACTTTTTTCGAACATATAGAGCCTCCATAATTTTTGCAGTACCAATGAAGAGAAGTGCCGTTTGCCGCTTGTCCCCACCTTGATCACAAACATGTTTAGCAATTTATCAAATTTCAGATCATCTGATTGACTCTAAGGACGCTTACGCTGGTACAACATCATGAAGGTAAGTGCTTTCCAATCCAAATAATTTATTTTTTAGGTCTTCTTGAATCCAGTTGTAGTAAATATTCTAAATCAACATTCCTAATGCAAAGTTTTAATTGTTGGACCAACTATACCAATGTTGGAAGTTATAATTGCGCTTTTGAAAATCAATTGTAAACCAAATTAATGAGCCAAAATCTCCATGCGTTCCGGAAGAATATTCCATGATTGCGCTATGAGTCAATCAAGAAAGTTGACATGGAGGCCTAATAATCACAGCATTTATTTGTTCTCCTGTGAAAGATTTGACCTTTATAAGATTAAAAAAGGGGAATAGCATAGACATTTTTAGCATCCATAGTGATTTTTGAGACTGCTCCTTTCCCAAACATTGTTCGCTTGACAGTGCATTTCTTAACCAAATTGTTGTAATTATATTCCTGATATACCTTCATGCTAGCCTTTCCCATCCTTTTCATTTCATTTCCAATTGAATTCATTGTATTTGATAAAAAAACTAATTTCTTTTTGTTTTAGATTTTTCAAATTGTAGCCAGAATGTTGCTTATTGAAGAATGCAGATTTATTCTGTAATCCCAATTGACAACAGACATTAAAAGGAGTATGAAAAATAGATTTTAGCAACAAATACAGGGACCTCAATTACTAGAAAGAAAGCAATCATGGCACTGTATGACATTGTGTGGTTCGAGGAGAATGCCAGAACTACCATATCCATTTGGACAATTATAGAAAAGGGATCACATTATGTATGAACCTAGCAAGGAGACTATATTCATTGCATATACTGACAACAGACTACTGAAATTTGTAGAATGACCAGAATATGTTACATATTTTAAGCTTGATGAACAATCTACAAATATATATGGTGCAAACAGCTGTGGTACATTTATACTGACAAACAATCTGAATGAGAGTTGATAGTTACAGGAAGGGTGATGACTAGTAGATTAGTCCAACCTAATTCAAATTCAGTTGAATGCCTTTATGCCAAAGAGGCGGATAAATGGTTTTTAATAGGGATTATAAATTTGATTATTTAAAAGGACTTTACAATGACTATTTGGAGATATTCAGAACGAAAACGAGATCATTTGTCGTGAGACACAGTTTATGCCTCCCCCCCCTCCCCCTTCCATGCCAGTTTCCCAGATGTTCCCACAACTACGATTCCATCCCAAGATTCACACCGAGTTTTTTCTCGGAGAATATGAATTGATCCCTTCTACGATGAGCCGTCGTCATTCTACAAGGAGTAATGGATGGTATACAAGACGACGTAGTAAAGAAGATATCCCGAATGAGGATGATGAAGTCAATTTTGAGGAAGCACCGGTTCGATGGAACAATCCATTCTCTCGAGACCGCCATCCATCGTCTACGTCTAACCGTCAGTCCTCCTACTGCCATCGTCCAATGGAGGAAGATAGTACTCGCAGTAGTCAATTTCAGGAGGAAGATGATCTACCAGGAGCCTATGCCGTATCACGTAGGTCCTTTCGTCGAGCAGGTGCTGGTTGGGATCCAACGGAACAAGAAGTGTCCTTGCCTACGACTAGTCTGAATCCTACAAATGACTGGCAATCATCTCCGCCATATCCTCGTGAGACTTTGGACGAAACGACAATTATTGATGCACATGTTGTGGTTACCGATTCGAATGACATTGCGACTGCAATTTTGGAGTCGACACAAAACGAATCTTCCTTGTCACAATCCAAGCTTATGCAACAATCTGAATGGAAGGCTTGGTACTTATTCGTTGGCATAGGAGTTCTCATCACGATTGTTGTGGTTGTTTTTGTATTGATTTTTGTTTCGAAAAAAGAATCTATTTCACAACCAGTTGAAGAAAATTTTGATACTTGTAATTCTGCTGATACGCAAGATCCCTTCTATCAATGTCGCTGCTACCACCGTATTGAAATTACGGATGAAGAAGTTCGAAAAATTTACATGACTCAACCGGATACGACATTTCTATACTATGGACACAATGATACAACCATATCTGTGACGGGTGATATAACATCCTGTGATCCAGACAACATTGCACTTGTATGGCTAGCCATTGATATCTTACAAGAACAAGAAAATAATGAAGGAATTTCCCTGTCATCCGAAATGTTGATTCCACGATGGACATTATGTCGATTCTATGCAACCTTAGGGGGTGAATGGTGGAATGTAAAGAAACATTGGTTACAGCACAATGTCTCCATATGTCATTGGTATGGTGTCCTATGTGATTCTGAAACTAGAAAAGTTACATCCCTATCACTCCCCTATAACAATATCACGGGTAATCTTGGACGAAAGCCAATTTTATCGGTATTATCTGACCTTCGAATTTTGAATCTAACGGCGAATGGACTGACTGGCTCTCTGCCCGTGGACCTGATGAGTCATAAAAATCTTGGTACGATGACTTTTCGTTGGATTACAAACATTTTTGAATCAATGTCACGTAATTGAAATAACTCATTCTTCTCTGGTTTCCATTCTCAACCCTATCTCTCTCACGACTTCTCGATGATGTAAGAAAAATTAATCCTAGACAAAAATGCATTGACCGGAACCATGGAAAGGAATGGGGCAATTTCTGGGTCACTCTATGAGTTATCACTGTCAGGAAATAGGCTATCCGGATCCCTTCCATGGCTCACGGGGACGACACATCTTCAACGTCTCATGCTCTCCGAGAATAAATTTGATGGTACGATTCCCGAAAGTTGGCGAGACTTAACGACACTTACGGCACTTGATTTAGGAGAGCAACGTGATCTCTCTGGATCAATATCCAATTTCTTACCTTCATGGACATCACTGACTTATCTATCACTAAGAGCCACCAGTCTATCTGGAAATCTCTCTGATATTATAAGCCACCTTAGCTCCTTAGGTAAGTGGGAAAAAACAAACGTTATACATTGGATATTTGACATCTAACCCAACCCACTATTACGACTAGAATATCTGGATCTATATTTCTTGCAACTGACGGGAACAATTACCACATACATCGGGAGAATGCAAAATTTGAGTACGTTATTCTAATGGCAAAAAATTCTTTTCAAATTGAAATTATTCACCTTGTATTGTTCGTTAAGATACATTAGATCTTGGACTCAATTTACTAAATGGAACGATACCAACAGAAATTGGAAATTGTAGAAGCTTGAAGATGCTCCTGCTAAGCAGCAATCAGCTCAGTGGCACATTACCGACGGAGATGGAAGAATTACGTTATCTCCATGCATTGCATCTGGAGGAAAATATAAATCTATTTGGGACAATAAGTGAAAGCTTCAAATCTTTAGATATACTCAAAGAATGGGAAATATATCAAACTCAAATAACTTGTCCATCCAATGAAATTTGTAAAAATCCAAAGGGAGAAATTTTTGTGGATAAGATATGCCCACCCTGCATTTGCTGCAAAGTTGGCCTCGAATGAAGGAAGGACATAAGGAAATAAACCAACAAAACTAAATATCTAAGCGATGCTATTGAAACCAATCTTGCCGTTGCAAGTCTGGCCAAGGTTGTGAGAGCGACACAATGCGTATTTGTTTTGGTATTTTTATTCTTCCATTTCAGGTGTTACATGTTGACATCTCACTGATTTGTTTTTCAATTTAACTACCACTTGATCAACAAGAATTAATTTGAAAATTTATTGCCCACATTAGTCATTGTTATCCACAGTGCTTGGAGGGTTTCATAGGCAAGTGCTACAAAACATCTCATGTAATGTTTTTCTGAGAAAAACTTAATGTTGGCAAATAGCATTCTACTTTGACTTTCAGGAATATTGTTAAGAATTAATCTGCATGTTTTCAACACTTACCATAAAACTCAATAAGTAAGAACTCCCATTGTTGAAATATTCATATCTGATTGCATACATTTGAGTTAAATTTGTTAAGAAAATACCTACTAACGCTATAGGCTGTAAGCAATACACTTTAGCAATACTACACTGGTTAATAGACTAAGAGATGTCTGTGTACCTGTAATAAATTCTACAATGCTAGAAGATAATACTTTATGATTTAAGTTAAACACACCAAATTAATCTATAAATGAGATTAATTCAAGAGATGTTATTTTGGACCAACATTTGGAGATGTCCAGGGTTGCTAGTACATGCTAATCTAGATGATAAAGATATCAGATATATTAGCACATCAAAAAACAACAAATGGCAATATTGTTGTTTTTTCCGTTTGCAAATTTTAGGTGAGACTAATCAAAGGTCTCTAAAATTTAGGTGATAATAAAGCACATGTGTATGACACACCTTTTTATAATTTAAATGTTTAGCTCTAAAAAAAGTGCAGTCAAAAGATATTTGACATGCTGACATAGCCAAAAGACAATAAATAAAAGACTGATCTAAATAAAAATTATCATAATGAAAAATTAGTCAGTCAAGACTTCAATCTTTCACAATTAGAAAACAAGTGTAGTTTTTCATAATTTCCTTAAAATAGGACATAATTTTTCTATCTCAATTCTCACATAGAGCAGTACCAATACTGGAGACTTATACGTTATTGTTAATACATAGTAAACAATACTAGAAACAAGATTCTTATTTGATTCAGCTCTTTACACAGACCTAAAACGTATGGCAGTTGGATAGATTTTTAAGTTTGATACCAACTAGGCATCAGCAACAATTTGTTATATGACTACATTTTTTTGCGAAGTGCCAATCCCAGTTTCTAGAGACCATCCTAAATACATAGGATTCCAAATTCATTTTAACGACGTGCCCTGGCATTGGTCTTCGAATCGAAAAGCCCTGACTAATAAAACTTCTAAACTTTTATGTTCATGCTGGATATCATTTGCATCCTGAGCAGACAGTCGTCACGACGGATTCAATGATATTTGGTCGTAACTATTTCATACGTGCGTCAGCTCCAGAACAGGAAACTAATGAAGAGTCCAAAGAACGCAACAGAATCTTGTTGGATGTGGCGTTTTTGAGGCAGAATGCAGACTTTTATTTGCATCCAGAAAAGTATGTTTTCTCTTTCTGAGTTGCTTATTGAATCCTTACTAGCTTCTTTTGTTTAACATACATGCACAAGAAGTCAAGAACGTTTGAGTTACAGTACTTTGTCATTGTTTGTTGAGGAGATAGTACTTCCTTGGACTTGATTTGTACTATTTGTAGAAAAGGCGTTGAATGACTGCGTAACCTTGCTTTTTGTGCACAGTATTCAATTTTTGATCTATGTAGAGTGCAGATAATATGAACGCAAATCCAAAGTATTGTTATCATCCTCCCTGTTCTTGTTCTAGCAATCAACTCTGTTTACCACTCTGACAACTAATTTGCGGCATATCCTGTTACATTTTCTTTGATCCGTAATCATTAGAGAAATTTGACTTGACATTCCTCGAATTAGGAACTCCTGAAATTTCTCTCTCCTACTTCATTACTCTTTCTATGGCCTTCCCATGTGCTGCTGTCGGCTGGTAGAAGTGTTTTGACAATTCGCTAGTAGCAAGTCGAATATCTGGTCTTGCTTTTTTGAAAAGTCAAGTAAATTCCCTCTTGTTAATCTACACATGCTGATTGCATGGTCATAAGTATGTGTGCTATTAATACTCTCTATAAGATTTCCCTCGATTGCACTTCCCTCTCTATTTCTTGGAAAATCCGGATAATTACTGGATGTTTAAGCAAGATACTACAATGTTTTCAATCAAGATTTGCAGTCCATCGCATTCAAATGGATTCATCAGTCCATGCTTACTTATTGGGGGTAGATGACCAATATTAGATGCTTGAAAATCATTAGTTAATGACAAAATGAGGAAATTATTAGCATCAGCAGTCATAGTTGAAATTATATCGTACATTTCAGTGCCAAGAGGCATTGAAACACCAGATAGATCCGTAAGAATCTACACTCAGTCTAACTACCACTAATGGTAAGACGGCTTGCTCTATTTGGAGGGTCTGCAAGATATTGCCTTTTTCTTAATGAAGAATACATTTCAAAAGGTAAGAGCGTGTTTGAAGCAGCCTTATGCAGAATTAATGGCCCTGGATTCTTCGAGATTGTTTCAACGGCAGTGAATGTACAGATTTGACTATTAACCCGAAGACGGTGTCGGATATGCAAATCTTGTTCCAGTATTTGAAGAAATGAATTGCATCTTTCTGGGACAACTGACTATCAATTGAATAATAAGTGGCAATTATGCATGCAGTTGTTGGGTAGAAGTTACAAGGAAAGTGTCTTTTTTCGTTGGCTTTTCGAATATTGTGTACATGAATGTCTGCTAGAGATCGGTCAGTGCTAAATGCAATCACTAACTGATTCTTTGTATACCTTCCTTGACATTGATCCAACTCTTGTGCAGTACTATCAATTTAATCCCAGCTCTTTTTATGTTGAGGATTTCAAAAATATTTATCAGATGTATGAATCAGCAAATGATGATGCTGTTGAATTGTATATATAGACAGAGACAGCCATTTTGGTGGTTTATATCACACAGAGTATCTGTCATCCTATAACTCAGTCTGGAGTAACAAAGTTGCTAGAATATCTTTGAGTCTTTTGGATTTAGTGAATGCTTTCAGCAAAATTGATAGTTGCTGTACCATAAAGGATGGGAAACAATCATCACCAGCAATATATACTAGTATTGGTTAACAAAAAATGAAAGTTATCATATATATGGGAATAAATAAGTGTTCATAAAGTCTAGTCAATCCTAAATTTCAATCAAGGGGAATGTAGCCTTAACCAAACCATTTCTAGTTGGCAAACATGGAGTGTTTGCAGAATACATGATCTGACTTGTCAACGTGCAAAAACTTAAAACCTCGAAGTTAGTTAAATTGATTCTTCATACAATCTTGAATACAAAAAGAAGGTTATATCTAGAAATTTTCATTTCTCGCATACTCCTTGCTGTATAAGATTGTGTTCTTTTACTATCTCATTAAGTTAAGCTATGACTAATTCAGAGTTAACACCGCAAGTAGTAGACTAATATCAATAAATTACTACTCCGTGTTGTGTTTGCAACTTTGGATTATCTTCAATCAATCGTGATACTATTGAGCTATTGACCAAGTGCAGAAAGTTCTATTTCTCTAGCTTAAACCCAATGCTGAATGTTATGTGATAGCAAGTAATCATTCAGATAATGCATAGAATGTTGTTCTTTCTCTCACGTATTTTTATTTGAAAATAAAATTCAGTAAAAGAGTGCAAATAGGCATAGGGGTTGACAATGGAAAGGAAGCAAAATACCATGCTCTGCCAGTTGCTATTGTCACTTTACGTTAAGCAAGCATCCTCGAATACGTTCAAACACAATAAACGGATGAACAAGTACTCTTCAAAAATCAAACACAACGAACGGACGAACATTAGGAGAGAGCCACCAGTACAGAGGGGTTTGGGAAAGATAGGGCATGATTTTAAGCCATAGAATCAAAATGGAACTTTTGTGTCATCAATACAGAGAGTTGAAGGAATTGTTGAGAGGCGTCAAGGATGTTAAAATTCAATTAAGTTGTGGTATAGACCAAAGTGTGATGGATGTCGAAATTCCAAAGTACACACAAATCAAATGTTATACATCTGGTAAAGGAGCCTCCTTCATTTTCAATGCTTTGAAGGTAAACTCTGTCGTAATATCACTAGATCTTAGCTACGTAGATGGAATGCAACATGAGGAAGCATCAGAAATTGCAGAATATTTAAAAGTGAATTCAGCACTTGTATCACTAAGGCTTTCAAATATTTTGTTGCGATGCAAAACAGGAACCATAATTGCCAAGGCATTGAAGGTGAATCATTTGCTGACATCTTTAGATCTCAGCCTTAATGTTCTTGGAGACGAGGGAGCATCAGCAATTGCCGAAGCCCTAGAAGTTAATCATTCCTTGAAATTACTAAACCTTAAAGGTAATAATGTTGGGGGTCAGGGAGCAGCAGCAATTGCTTCAGCACTGAAGGTGAATTCATCCTTGACGTCGCTCAATCTTAGTTTTAATTGGCTTGGAAATGAGGGACTTTTGAAAATATCCGAGGCTTGGAAATTAAATTCAACTTTGACATCGCTTGACCTTGGGGGGAACATCCTTCAACCACATTTGGCATCAGTACTTGCTAACGCTTTGAAACAAAATGCATCTTTGAAGTCACTAAATCTTAGACATTCTGCATGGGCAAAAGCACCAGAAATCGCCATACTAATGAAATCAAATCATTCCTTTAAGTCATTAGACCTTAGCGTGGCTTACCTTGGTAGAGAGGGAGCAACAGTAATTGCTGAATGTCTGAAAGTAAATTCATGTTTAGAATCACTGAATATTGGTGGTAATTCTTTTGGAGACGAGGGAGTATCGGCAATTGCAGAAGCTTTGAAATCAAATTCATCTTTGAAATATCTAAACCTTGAGAATAATCTCATGAAAGAAGAGGGAGCATCTGCAATTGCCGAAGCGTTGAAGTTTAATTTGTCGTTAATACTTTTAGACCTTGGAAACAATTCCCTTGGAAACGAGGGAGCATCAAAAACCGCCGAGATGTTGAAAGTGAATGAATCCCTGATGTCACTTAGTCTTGCGGCTAATTCTCTTGAAATTGAGGGAACATCAGCAATTGTCAATGCGTTACATATGAATACATCATTGATATCACTAGATCTTCGGCGTAGTTCCTTTGGAAAAAAGGGAGCATCGGTCATCGCAAAAGCAATAAAATATAATTCAAGCTTGACAGCACTCAACCTTGCGGATAATTCCTTTGGGAATGAAGGAGTATCGGAAATTGTTGTAGCCTTGAAAACAAATTCGTCTTTGATGTCACTAGATCTTCGTCACAATGGCATAACTGGTGCGGGAGCATCTGCAATTGCAGAAGCGTTGAAAGTCAATACATCATTGACATTTTTAAATCTTAGCTCTAATGATATTGAACTAACGGGAGCAATCACTATTTCCAGAGCATTAAGATTCAATCCATCTCTCTCACAATTGATTATCGAGGAAACAACCCTCAGAGCTCATTTTGAGGAACTTCCAGATCTTGCTGTCAATACGGAATGCTATCAGAAAATCTTGTTGGTAGTACTGATTGGCAAGGAAGGTGGACAGGTTCTAGCCAACAAGTATCGTATGAATTTCCCTGTTACTTATGTGGGAACATAATATTGACTTCACGCTATACCTATGTAGAGTGAATACCTTTTTAACTTTATTTTTCACCACCTTTTCAATATTTCTTATTACATCTTATTTGCCTACGTTGACGCTTTGACATCACCTCGGTCCATTCATCCTTAACGTCTTTTGTGCTGTCTGTAAACATGATCACTGCTCAAAACACTCCTGTGATTCTGCGCAGTTTTTGACAGTAGAATCAATGTTCATGATGGAATCTCTAAAGACAGTGAACTGCTGTCCTTGCAATGGCTTAGCGAAGAAATCAGCAATCATAGCCGGAGTTGGACAATACGATATATTCAAAGCACCTTGGTTCACCTTGTCCATCACAAAAAGTGTTGAATATTAATGTGGCATATCCGTTTGATACTAGAGGCACAAATATTTTTCTGCAATAAAATTTTACTTTTATTGTCCTGGTATACAAATGTCTTATGTGCACCGTACCCCTGTTCCTCCAAGACCTAGTCCACTAAACTCCTGACATCATTAATGTGATGCGAGTGAATACTATTATGTATGATTGAGCGATGGAGAATGATCAAAACGACAGCAAGGTTGTTGACAAAGTTGATCTGCAATACAAATTGTCAAAGGAGTATAGCTCACTTTTTTTAAAACCACTTATCTCTTAACAGATAGTTTAAGGTGTAAGTTAGTTTTACAACTCAGTTGATTCTATCAGGTGTGACAGGGAGTGATCATGAACTCCAAATTGATGAAGAGAAAGACAATTGTGTCAAAGCTTGTTGCAGTGCATGAAGATATTGTTGTCATTAGATTGTTTAAATTGGTGATATCTCCTTTGTCATCTATCTCCGTATATGTTGCGTTGAGTTAGACTCCTTCTGACGTTTTTCTCCTTTGGAGAAGGAAGGATGGGATAGATGTCCTTCTGATTCATATTATCTTTTATAGGGACACATGATCGGGGAATGTTGTATCAACAATGGTCCGCATTGACAGCGACTTTATGAAATTAAGCATTGCAAAGATAGAGGATACAAAGCTTGCTTACAAATCAAAGTTTAGTGAATAGTTTTCTTTTCAACCATGAACAATAAAAGTCACAATATTTCCGAGATTGACTAAACCTTAATTACAGATCCAGTGGATTGAAGGTAAGGATTATTCCCCCTTCCCCTAATTTTTGAATGGTAACTAGATGCTTCTGGATCCTACCACGTAACTGAGTTAGACATGTTATCGGACACAATGAAGCCTAAAGGAACGGACACGGACACCCGACTTCATTAACGGAACTTTTAAAAGACAATAAAGGACAACTAAATTCTTTACAAGAATTTACTTATTCTTTGCAAATTTAGTTTGGATATCATCTCGTGTAATGTTTAGACAAGGTACATTCTGACGAATCATCACTTGATCTTGTGGAATGTTTCCTTTTAGTCAAGAACGCTTTGCTGTCAGTGCCAATCCACAATCTGAAAAGCCTCTCTCCGATGGAGTTGACGTAGCTGGCACACGTGGGCTCACATGTATGGAATGGTCCAAATAGTTTTCCACTTCACGAATCGCGGACTTTCTTTGTAGCAATTCATTTACTTCCGATTCCTCTCCTTGTTGCGTCGTATTTTTAACGGGGGAATCAAAAATATCAAAACCCTTCAAATGCAAATCTGGTGCATTTTCTTCATCAACAATGAAAATTGGGTGTTTGGTCTCTTTTTCGCTTTGAAACCCTTGCAGCACTTCTTCTAAAAGGTGTTCTTTCGCTTCTTTCTTTTCAAATGGCGAAAGATGCTTTAATGATCATCATCTGGGATCCAATATGGTGGTCCATAATATAGCAATCTTCATGT
This sequence comes from Fragilaria radians, assembly GCA_900642245.1. Classification (NCBI taxonomy): domain Eukaryota; phylum Bacillariophyta; class Fragilariophyceae; order Fragilariales; family Fragilariaceae; genus Fragilaria; species Fragilaria radians. Next base: position 38,803 of record CAAAJI010000253.1, read on the forward strand.
TCGAAAAGCATTGCTTGAATTCTTGTAGCAATCCTTTGCGGATTGTTTCCAAGGTGGATATTACTGACGGCATAAAGGGCTCTGTCCCATAGTTGCTGAAAAATGTTTTCACATGTTGAGGTTGACAACTATCCTTCAAAAACAACTCATCGTTACTCAAGTGCATTTTAATTGAGCGAAGTATGGGCATGGAGTATACAAATGTGGGATACTTTTCCCCACTCAAAGCTTTGGTAGCGGCAGCAAATTTACCCACAATGATGCAAATACCTTCAATAAGTGCCCAATCCTCCTCGCAAAATGTTGGTAATCTTTTATGATTAAATTTGCGTTTGCCTTCAGGTGACTTCAAATACTGATGGAAAATGCACAAGGATGTCTTCAGTCTCACCAATTTCTGTAGCATTTTCAGCGTTGAATTCCATCGAGTACGCACATCCAACTCTAAATTACTTATTGTTTTATTTCCGTTTGCTTTCTGAATGGAATCTAGCTTTTCCTTGGCAATTGTCGACTTGCGTACGTACTTCGCAACGTGGTGGAAGTTACCAACAACTTTCCCTACATGTCTGACTTCAAATCTATAGATTTCATCGCTAAATGCATTTAATGTATCCAGAAGTTCATCTTCATCATAGTCCACAGAATCATCATTCCAAGAAACATCATCGTTGTCATCACCATCTTCCCTGAAGTATTCAGGTCCATTATCATTGTCCTTGGTATCATCATTTGAAGCCAAACGTTTCTCCACAAAAAGGGGTCCAAGAATGAGATGAAAGGTGTGTCCAATACACCCAAAATGTTTAACATTCCAATCATTACAGGCTTTGATGGCATTGGACGCATTGTCTCTTAGCATCAATACTAAGTCATCCTTCTGAATACCCCAATCATTAAAGCTATCCTGCATCATATGGCGTATGAAATCACCAGTATGTCTTCCCCTAAGAGGATCAACTGCCAACGTCAAATTTATCACTTCAAAATCCTCTGTTAGAGCATGAAGAGTAAGTGCCATAAAGCTCTCCATTGTTTTAGATGACCATATATCTGTGGTGGCACTGAAGTACTTGACGTCAGTTTGAAGCTTTTTTTTCATTTTCTCTTGTACAAGTTCACCATATGAAACAAGTTGGTTTCGCAATATTATTCTTCCAGGAACAGAAAATTGTTTGTGAAGATTGCATAAAAACTGGACAAACTTGCAAAATCCTTTATCTTCGACAACCGTAAATGGGCGTAAGGATTCCGCTCCCCATTTAACCAACAGCGTTTCGCCCTTTGTCTGGTCAGCTTTTGACGGAGGAGGCAAATCTGTTTTCAACTTTTTGCTGTAAAAATGGTCAAGGGTTTTTACTTCCATAGTGAAGGCTCTGTTGCGCTTTTTGGATTCAGTAAGGATATTATTATGATATTTATTCATATGTCATTGGACAGCTTTTGGGTTTTGCGTACACCATGAAAGTTTTATTTTGCACTTTTTACAATACGCAGAAATAGCATCAGAGGTTTTCCATACCTTGGAATCATCAACATATGGAGCAACAAGAGATACCACCTCCCAATATTCCTTCACCCGGACCTTATCAGGCTTAAAGAGAAGGGGGTTTTTCCAGTCAATATTGCATTGGGTTGTATTATCATTTTCAACATCAATAATGGGCGTATCACTTTCTAGGGTTGTAGAATATACTTCACTAACTTCATTACACGCATTATTTACATTTGCGGTGCTCATTTCGCCAAATGTCCGATAAAGTCTTTTACCTGTTCGGACATCGGTGGTGTCCATCTTTTACTGTCTGTTGTCCGTTGTCCGTCCGTTGACAACGGACATAGGACATCCGTTAACACCTCTAAACTGAGTGTATTGTGATAAGCTCCTACCTGAGGTTACTCGTTGCATGCCACTACAGGAATCACGGAACTACTGAACAGTTGCAGTTTTCCTTTTTCTTTCCAAAAATGGCTTTGAAATATACATTCCATGTTTTATTTTTTAGATACTTGTAGAAAACGCTAGATATTTGTTAGGGTGATTCCGATTGTTCTCTAGTAATACTTGGAACCAATTCAAGTGAAGATACACAAGTGGGGATAGTTTCATTTGGTTGTGAATGTGGTCTCGCCAACTATCCAGGTAAGTACACTCGAGAGACTATTTGTCAAACCAGTAACAACAAGCCGTCATTTTGTTTCAATATAACGCTTTCGCCGATCATGCAACCGACGAAACGGCCGACAAAGAATCCAACCAAGACTCCGAAAAAAAATCCAACAAGGAACCCTACCAAAAATCTAACTAGAAAACCAACTCGCCTTTCAGTGACATCGGCACCCGTGGTCACTCCAACGAGTAGTCCCACAGTTGCTCCAATACTGGCTCCTCCCGACTCCCCAACAGTCACTCCTACAGATGCTCTTTCGAGCCTTCCTACAATCATTCCCACAATAGCTCCTACCGATGTCCCATGAAATGAACTCCTTCAAATGTCCCCATGGAAATCCCCACCGATATTCCGACTGAATCTACGCCTACTAATGTTCCTATAGAGGTCCCTACTAATCCTCCAACAGAAAGTATTCCTTCAAGCTCTCCTATTGAGGTTCCTACAGACATCCCAACAGAAACTATGCCCACAGGCTCCCTTATGGATGTCCCTACTGAAGTTACAACAGATGCTCCTACAATCCTGCAAAGAAGAGTTGCCTACCTTGACTGAATGATTAAGAAGCGAATCTCTATCACACTAGGTTGTAACACTTTAAAATAGTATATTAAACTAAGCAATATTTGGAAACAGCTTTTTTGATGACGTTGCATAGGATAATGAATAGTAGACTTGGCTAATTGAGAGATTTGCCTTAGAGCATGCTGTAAAATGTCATGCGGTCTAACTGCAAAATAAGTTGACATCCTTTCATAATCAACTTTACTAGGTAGCGCCTTGCTAAGATGAGGATCCATGCATGTATAAGATTTTGTATTTTCCTCAGTCTTCTGAATGTTATCTGCATGACATGTTAGATGGGCAGGTGCCCCTTTTTGATTGTTTACTCTTGAGTCATATGGGTCATAAACAAAAGTTTTGGACTATTCATTTATTGTCCTTATCCCTTTTTTATCTAGAAGACATTTAGGATTTCAACTGACATTGTAACTTTTAGTGTCAATGACCTGCTGATAAAACTTGTCTACAGCTTGATCAGAAAATAATGACAGATTCCATGGCGCATCACCTTAAATTAGGTAATGTTGCTTTAAGGATGTGACCTCCTCTGTAGTAGGCAACCGGTGTCTAAAATGTACCATATATCCAGTGAGGTCTAAAGGAATTGTGAGGACATCATTTTCATCATTACCCTTTACTATCATTTGTTGATTTCCTCCATGTCCATGACAGATAGAATCACTTAGCATTCCAAATTCTCTCAATTGAAACTCTGATAGTAGAAAATGATTAGAAATTTCATTGTGGATGCTCAACTTTTCTTAAACTCATCATCCATCCATGTCTTTTGTCCTAAAGTGATAAGTTCTGTGAAGGGATCTTCATAGTCTTGTGTCCACTTAATCAATCCTCCTTCATAATGCCGATGAAAACAGTTGTGATGACATTCTCTAACGTTTTGATTCTGACATATTTGTTACTATCTATCTCAAATTGATTAATCAACTGATACCATACCCGGATGCCATCTTGTTTGTTCCCATTTTCCATCAAGATTCTGCGACCTATACCACCTTGACATGCATTGAGTACTGCGCCACATAATGCACGCGCATCCTTTTTAACTTGAGAAGCAGATGTGATATCATCCAAGAAACAACATAGCAGTCTGCTCCTGTTTCTAAGTATGCAGTTTGAAAATCTGTGTCAAATAGGTAACCAGCACCAATTTGTCCATAGAGACCTTCAACACTGTTCCTGAACACTTCAAACGGTCAATACTTCCATCCCAAATGACTCTTGGAGGTAGGATTTGACGTCTTTTGCCTTTTGTAGCTGGTATTGCTCGTGATATTTGCCTGATCATGTTCATGTAGGCACAACGATGATCTGGCATTTGATGTCCTTTTAACAGCGACCCAATCACTCAACCAACCCATTTTTATTAGGACGTTGGGGAAAACTTCCACGGCTGAAACGGCGCATAAACGTTCATTATTCTCAGTAATGTCTCCAAACGCTTCCCCGTAGTTTCCTGAGTTCGGGGATACTTTTCTTTTTGAAATTGAGTGAATATTTGCCAACATTTATTGATCTGCATTAAAGCGGTTTTTTCTTTGAGTTTTTAGACTGGAAATCTTGCTTTTTACTTTGGACTCAGTAGGATATGAAGCAGCAGAGGCTTCTGTAGCAGGATGAAGTTGCTGGAATTGCTTCCAGGCAGCTGCTGGAGCAATATCAGGGCATTTCTTGATTATTTCTATAACAGAGGACAAGTATGGTTGGGAAATCCCTCTATTTGCGACTAAAACGGTATCCTGCCCTCGCTTCTGCTTTGCCATAAGCGTCGAAATACATTGCCTGATTTCAGATTCTGATGGCAAATTCAAATGTTTGCGACAAAAATTGACTAAAACTTTTCCACAAAAAATGGGTTAGTTTAGTGGTAGGTTCACTGTTAAATCAAGAAAATACTGGTTGTCTTTAAAACCTTTTTTAGCATTACTCCTGTATCCTCCAAATCAGATTTTGGCATAAATGCATGATTTAGATTCTTGGGGTAGAAATCATTTTTCTTAGATCTTTCAGCTACCTTAGATTCTGTTGTGACTTCTGACAGTATACTTGGAGAAGATATCTTACTGACAAATGATGCATCCTTGTTGGATCTGGTGCTAATTGTGAGTCCAACCAAAGATTCTTGAGCCATAGAATCTCCTAAATAGTTCAAGAAATTTTTACGTAGCTGCCAACGACATGTCATACAAAGACGTTTTAGAATTAAAATGTTATCCTCATTTAGGAAACTAGTTTCCTACTCAAATGTCACTGGTATAAGCTTCTCTAGTACATCAGCTTGATTAATTAAGCCAGATTGTTTTGAACGAGCATCTTAAAACACTTTCCCAAACATAATTTCTTGATGATGGAGTCCTGGAATACTGAATTACGTAGATCTTGGCGCGAAAACAAGTTCCCCACCTCATGCAGCTGAATCATGTTTGGAATGTTGCATAAGTTCATTGAAATAATCAATGACTTAGAATTATCATCTAATCCCATCATCCTAAATAAGTTTTCAATTCCTAAAGAGAAATCTGGAGATCTCCAAACGACTTCTTGTCTAACTCTTTACTTTTTCTGTTGTCACTATCTTCGTGACTCTGTACTAATGTAGAAGTGTCCCTGTTGGGGTTGTTAAGACTTTGTAACTTCGGTTTTTCAGTGGATCAGAATGACTTACCTATTTTAGACGATGATAACTTGACAGGTTTAGGCAATTTGGAGCCTTTAGAAGAAATAGATCTCCTAGTCTGAGGGTTTCCAGGGCTTCTAGGGTGACCATCTTGCTGCTTGTTGTTGATCCCTACTGACCGCCTTAATTTCTGATCATCACCCATTTATCCATGAGGGGCTTGCTTTTTAGTTGGTGAACTCATGATTGCAACATATGTAATGGCTATTAAAATAAGAAGGACTTGAAACTGAGTAGATTTAGGTGCCTTGAATGCAATTAGACCGTTAGGTGACTACCCCTATCCCTTTTCCCTAAGATATTGTCTATATCTTGAACTTCAAAAACTGTTGAACTTGGTAATAACCTCAATTACAACCATTGAACTTTAGAAAAACTTCAATAGTTAGTCTAGAACTTGAAACTTGAAATTTGGTAGAAGACAGACTATAAACGCTGGATAGTGCGCAAGTGGAGGCTTAGGCCCGAGCAATAACTTAGACCAAGCGCAATGTCGGACAAAACCACTTAAATTCGGGTGAGCTGACACCAGATCTAAAATGCGTAAAGCAGCTTACATTGGAATCCACAGAGATCTTTGCTGGTAGGTCAAAAGAACTAAAACTTCACTCTCTTCAGTACAATCTATTGAGTTTGACCGCAAAAACTCTTTCTATGGCAATAAAGGATTTGTATCTGTCTCAGGTTTCAAAGGAACCGTTCGTTATTCCACCAGCGCTCACCAGGCCTGGGTCTCGAGGTTTCACGAGGGATTTGAGGTTTACTCCTTCACTCTGTAACTACTCACATATCTCTTAAACGTGGGATTTATACAGTTTTCCTCTGCAGCAATATGCGGACTGCAAAGAATAAAGGTAACATAATAGTGAGGTTTGAACCCACTAACTACTTAAGGTAATGAAATATGTTAACTTAAACACTTGGGTTAGACAATAAGGTCCAACATCAATTATTCAACGCATTAACTAAGCCCATAGGTTAGTTAATTAAACTAAGTGTGTGGTTAAAACGGCCTATCGAAAATTGGGCTTATATACATGTGCCCAAAGAGATTCTCCCATCAAGATTCACTGGAATTTCAGTGGTCAAGATTGAATCCGTTAACTTCTACAACTAAAAAGTAAATATGTCATTTAATTACAATTCTATCACCTATACCACATTAAGATACTTTTCTACATGCCTAATTAGTGGCATAGTACATTAAAAGTGGTCTTGGAGCTAAAAGATAAGAATGAAAAACCTTATCATTCAAGACCATATCCAGTTCCTAACTCTTAAGAACAATAAATTAAAGATGAATTTCAATGACTTTTTGACTTTGGAGTTTTAAGAAAGTTTAACAGATCTGAATGGGCACGCCCCATGTTTGCTATAACTATGAAGCACTGATGCTTTTATAAATGGTGGTCTGCTTAAATGTGATACAATTGTGGGGATGAATCTTGGAGGAGACGTGTATGTCAGTGAGAATGGAACAATGGCTATCTTAAGTGCAGTCCATAGTTAAGTGGTTTTAAGGCAAACATTCAATTGATTTTGATAAAAAAGGAACCCGGTCATGTTGGCCGATATAAAGATTGCAGATTGGCTCAGACATTGGGAGCTGAAAAGGAAAACTCACAAGAAGACAGCATGCACCTGTCGTGCTTTTTAGCTCCAGAGCTAGTTCAAGCTCATCATTTTCTGTGTTCCTGATATTTTAGGAAGTTTACTTTCATGGTAGAGTTGCACCCATATTGTGCATTCTGAGACCAAATTGTACAATTGCACCAATTTTGCTTATGAAGTGACAAAGGATTAGGTGCTCCAAGACCTTGAAATGAGGCTGGAGCACTCCAACTACATGTTCAATGTCTTTTTCCTGGCACTTTCTCTCCAAGCTGTGTAGCTTTTTGTTGAGGAGTGATTGGACTGTTGAGTCCTTTCACAAATTATGAATACTTTGGATATATGCCACTTGCCACGATAGAAAACAGAGTAATCATCTCAAATCTTAAATGGAGCTAAATTTGCTCCCTCTTCAAATTTTGCAAAGGAACCATGCAAAAAGATGTCCAGAAAACCAGGGAGATGGAAATTGTTGAGATCATTCAATGGCCTAGCATATCCAAAGGAAGTTCAGGTGTTAAATGACAATATTTTCTTTTTCATGTTCATTTGTTAGAGAAATTTCCAGGGTTTCACATAAAAAAACTTAGGCAGCAAAAGTGAGATCCAAGATTAATTTTAGTTGGAATAGAACATTGAAACATTAATAAATTGGGAAATCCTTCGTCATTTTGCTGTTTCTATTTCCTTTCCCTTCAATCCTTTTGCTACATTGTTTTTTGAAGATGATGCGCGCTCCAAAAACAGGTTGTATGATGACCCCGGTAATCAATGTGTCTTTTTCTTCTGCAAACAAATATAGCAAAAATGCAGAATATATTATTCGAAGTTGAAAAATATGCAGTAGGAAAGGCGGAATATTTCCAGCAATTACTAATTTTTTCGACAAATGCAACCTTTCGTATCGAAAATACTTATTGAATCTTCAAAACTTTCACTCCGATCACAACAACAACTGTATTTTCATTTAAGCGTGACTTGATCCCTTCTACAATGAGCCGTCGTCATTCTACAAGGAATAATGGATGGCATACGCGGCGACTTAGTAAAGGACGTGTCCCGAATCAGGAGGATGAGCGCAACGTGGATGAAGTACCTGTTCGCTGGAACAATCCATTCTCCAGAGACCGTATACCACCGTTTACGTCTATTCGCAGTCCTCGATCTCCAGAGGAAGATGACCGTCCGGGAGCGTATGAAGTATCACGTAGATCCTTTCGTCGATCACAATCTGTAGTAGAACGTTGGGATCCAACGGAACAAGAAGTTTCCTTCCCTACGCCTAGTCTGAA